>JABFQD010003443.1:0-13229 GCA_022817045.1 Psix sp. ZL-2020 | reverse complement strand
TAATTGTTTTCAATCCGTATTATTTTTAACAATTTTTAATTAAATGAGAAATGAAAAATTAATTTCGCACTTTTTAGAGTCAATAAAACTATTATTTAAGCCTTTACGAACCAATTATGTAATAACAGCAATAAACACTAATTATAATTTTAGTCATTTTTAATTAATTCATTTTCAATTTCTGAAATAAACTTAAGAAAGTTATTGAATAATATTTTATTAAATCAGAATATTAATTTTTTCTATCTTTCTTTCTTTGTGTTTAAAAATATCTTATAATTACTTTACAGTCTATCATTTTCAAATAATTCAATAATGTCATTTTTTCCCATATACGATAAAAATGTTACACAGCTAAATTAATTGAAACTGTAAAAAAATAAAATTTCAATTAAATGATAATTGTTACAGTATATATATATAAATATTTTCTGATGTAGTTATTGCCTTTAAAAAGATTTTATTTAATTTAAAAAACATTCCTTTTAGGTTTGGAAACCCGTTTTCAAATTCGTTGATGTGCCAGTTTGGGAAGACGTAAACGTACCCGAATGGAAGGAAGTCTGGATTCCAGTGTGGGTACCTGATCACGATTCTTCTTCTTCTTCTTCTTCTGGTTATCACTATCCGAAACCTCATGAGCAATCTAAAAAACTGATTTGGAAGAAAACCTGGAAGAAAACCTGGCGCACCGAGAAGAAACAGGGTTGGCGAAAAGAGAAGAAGCTCGAGTGGAAGCCCGAATGGAAACAGGTGTGGAAGGTACAGAAAACACAAGTGTGGCTGGTGGAAAAGAAATTAGTATGGAAAGAGATGCCAACTCAGGTGTGGGAGACGCACAAGAAAAAAGTTTGGACAACGCAACAGCAGCAAGTCTGGGTTGATGAGTGGAAGTGCGTGTGGGTACCTCAGCCGCAGAAGACAAAGGTCGCACGCTGGAAGAAGATCCAACGACCCGTCTGGGAGAAAGTCTGGGTCAGCCAGCAGGATCAGGGTTACGTTTACTAGAACTCATAAAAGATCCTTTATCGCGCTCGTAAGATACTGCCGAGGAAAAGTTGAAATAGTGTTCTAAACGAAGAAAAACATTTGATGATAGCTGCTTCTAGAAGACAGTGATTTTAGCGATTTGAATTCAACTGCTATTCAGTATTAAAGTAAATGTTTAAATGAAATTAACGGTGTAGATAAAAAATATATAAATTGAAACTAAATTGAATTTATCTATAAATTTGATTTTTATATAATAATATTCACAAATACTTATCGCTCTCTCTCTCTTTCTATCTTTGACATTCATGAAACAGGAAGAAACCTAAAGACATTTACTTAATCTGAAGTTCTTCTGGAAACAATTACCCTAGACTTTTTCAACTGATTTGATCTAATCTTAGCAATCGAATCTCATTATGGCAGAACGAATGGCTTGCAGTTTGCAAAAAGGTTTGACCTTAGTAAAAGAGACCAATGTTATAATTTATGCAAATGCGTTAAGAATAGTTCGAACCGTCGGAAAAATTGATCACGATGAGCTTATCCGCCGGGTGTTTCGCAACATCAGTTCAAGCGCGGTGATTTTGATTTTTCGGAGAAAGCGACCGAGTCGATTATGGCATTGTAAAGTAGGCCGGTCGGATTGATCGCGAGAAATAAATATGACTGTAAATAAGAGTTCGTGGATCAGCGTAACGAGGACAAAGAGCCAAACTGATCTTGAACTTGCAATCAATCGCAGAGCTGGAACTAAGTAGACCAGTAAATTGGCCTAACAGTTCCGAGCCTGCGGTATTCTAACACTTGTATTTAAGACTGCGGGTTCTAGTGGATGTTCATCATCGTTATGTAAATGTCGAGTTCACTCGAGCCTCGAGAGAAAGTCCCATTCATCGGTGTTCATCTCATATGTCTCATTTTATTACGATGCTCGCTTTTTTCTTTCTTTGAACACCCGAAAGCGATTTCGTAGATGCTCCTGGAGCTCATTCATATTCATATCTCACAAGTAATCCCGTATCCCGAATTTGTATTATTTTCATAAACGCCCGTTTCACTTTCGTATACCCGTGTATTATCTCGCGTGGATTTGCATACAATTTGTAAATCTTTTTTTTTATATCGTACGCAAATAAAGTTATATGGTCGCGCAGTTATCAGCGCTGATATGTAATTAAGAAGCGAGAGGTACATCGAAAAATGATGTTATCGTCGGACGTGTTATGAAAGCGATACTTTTGTAAATAAACATTTGGACAACTGTTCCGCAGACAAAAGTTGACTCTAGATTTGCGCTAGTGAAATCTTCTTTAAGGCTAATGAACGATGGGTTCCCACGATAGGAGGTGAAATTTCAACGTTCATTTGTTTCAAAGGCTCGGGTAATTTTTTAATTAATGAATGCTTACTGCTGTACAATTACATGATTAATAAAAATGTGCGAACAACTGTATTTAATCGAAACCTTCTTCTTCCTCGGTTATGACATTTCACATTTTCGGAAACAGATTTTAAACAATCATATAAATGAAAGTTCTTAATTTAATGAAAACTAAACGATCAAAATGTTTAAGCGAAAATGTGTTTTTGACATTATAGCAACATCAAGGAATAATCGAAGAAAGTGAAGATGCGCGCTTAAAATGATTTTTTATAAACCGAGAGAAATCGCTCATCCCGACACTTGAAGATTAATCTCAAAAGTACGACGCGATAAAAATGAGCAAAATTTACGAGACAAAAGGACGCGTTGAATTTTACTTTCCACTTAAAAAAAGAGGGGGGACGTTTCTCGGGGGCGTTATTAAATAAGAATTTTGACTGGGCAGATTTTTTATCGCGCCATAAAGTCCAGCGAGTGACGTGAAAAACGAAACCGTGCATAATTGGATGTTAAAAACTCCAATCAGCTCGATATTATTATTGTGAAATCAAATTCCATTTGCTATCAAATATGTGGAAAGAAACATAACCGCGATCGATATAAGCGGCTTTCAAAATATGTTGAAATGAGAAAAAGTTGTACGGATGTCTTATGCACTCTAGTTGCAAATTATTTCTGTGGACTTCTTTGAACCTTTCCATTAAGGTGAAATGCATTTGAGTTGTGCTTTTAATTTTGTAATAGCTATCTATGTAATAAAAGCGATTGTTCAGAGAACAAATGTAATTGACAACAAAAAATATTGCATTAGTTTTGAAGCATTTCATTGTGAAAATAAATTAATGAAAAATAAATGGAACTGCGATAATAAAGGTTTCAGGACTTGTGTTTTGACGGAAGTGCTGTAAAGAAACAGAAGAAGACGACGGGGGAGTATAGTCCTGACATCGTTCGTTCATTGACACCCGCTGCGATATTTTCCTATAAAGAAATCATTCTTGTAAATAATGTGTGAGATTATTTGTTTTAAGGGTGTATTAGAAATATTTTCGATTTCCTAAACAATCGTAGAATTAAAATTCAAAAGTTGAAAAATTGAAAACTATTAGCTTTTACAAAGGTTTAAATATAAAAATAGTTGCATTTCAAATATTTTCACAATTTTTTCTCTTTCCATTTTTTCGAAATAAATAAAGCTATTTTTAATCACAGAACGATCAATTAAAATACGCCATTCATTTTTATTTTTTTATTGTATCAATGACATTTAAATTAATCAATTTATCTATCACGATATTTTATTTTGATAAAAAAAGTAATAAGATCAAGTGAGTCTTTGTGAAATAATTGTTCATCAACAAAACGATTGAGTCTGATTCCAATTTTTCAAGCGCATGCACGTATAAATGGAGAGAGGGTATTTGTACGCAGCGCCTTCGGTTGCGTTGGAAGATTTTTAATATGTGCTGAAACGTCGAGCGCGAAAATGTTTTCCGTATTATAAACTAGATGAAATCGCTCGTTCGTAATCGAATAAAAATTTGGTTAATCAAAATTCTATACTACACGAAATGAGAGTGAGTAAAATTTAAAAATAAAATTTTATCGTTTTCGCGATCGCGCGCTTATTAAACAATTTTAAGTCGGAACTTATGGATGTTTATTACAATTTTTAGGGAACATTATGTGTCTACTGTGTGTTGACAGTTTTTTGTGTTATCAAAAAATTGACTGAATCCTCTTACGTTAACAATTATGGTATTTTACTATATACTTTGGTAAGTCAGATAAATTTATGTAATTATAAAGATAAAATAAAATAGTTTTCAAATTATAATTTGATTTTTGTAAAAAATAAAACAGGATCTTGCAGTGCTAGAAAAAAACGAGCATGTTTTGACACAGCAGCATTCTGGAACCAAGTCAAATAAAATTAAGAGACCTTTTTGTAACGCTTTTACTGGTAAGTCTGAATTATAAAAAAAAGATGTTTTATTTTAAGATAAATAACTATTCGTATAATAAACTATTTGTTTAGGGTGTGGTCGAAAAAGAAGCGCAACTCGAAATTTGGATCCAGGAAAAATCGTACCTATGTACAAAAAAATTTTTATTTTCAGAAAGTTCAAGCATAAGCGACGAATTATAACTTAAAATTTACAAAATCAACATAAACGTTGATTTTATTTATTACTTTGTTTAGAAAAAAGGTTGCATTTTATTTATCAAATATCTTAATATTTATTTATTATTCTTATTAATTTTAATTTCTCTACTTAAAAATAAAAATAAAACGACAGTTATTAATTTATTCTACATAATTATTTTGATTATATAAATAAGTCAATCAATGAAACATTATAAATAGTTTATTCATTTATTTGTACAGTGGTCAATCAAATGCTTTGAAACATTGCTGTTTCATTCTTAAAATTTCGTCAAATTTACACCATCTTCAAACTATGAAATAATTAATCAATGGAATATGAAAACGGAATAATTATATAATATAAATAAACCAAACTTTCAACGAGTAATCAAGAATATAAAATTGTTGTATCCATAAATAAATGCGAACTAAACCAACAGTGTTTGAAAGAATGTATTTTTATCAAAACTGTAATTGAGGACGGACTATAAAGACGATCAATTCTCTTATTATCAAAGTCACAGGATTTCTCATTAGTGCACGATTTGAAACAAAATGAACTGTTTCCTTTCTTTTTTCATTACAAGTCCCAACTGAAGAGATGATGCTTAACCAACATATCTCGTACTCCATCCTTCAAAGGCTGAGACTGCTCTTTTTTGACTGGCAATTCCCAATCACGATTCAAGTTGAATGCAAACTGACTCAATATCCTCAACTCACATTTAATCTGAACCCAACCAGGACTGTTTAAAAAGCTCCAAGGATGATACCTACATTAAAATCCATGCATTAATTTTAACTGATTCAATGCATCTTTAACATTTCATTTATAATCTTTTATATTTCTAGATATATTATTTTTACCACTTGTTGACAACTTCAACACAAGAGCATAAAACTTCGAGCCATAAATGCAAGACTTGTTCATTTAATCCGAGACAAATCAAAGACCGCAATTTGACGTCCATTTGTGCGTGCGCATTATCGTGGGTTAAGTTAACCGATTGAACGCAGCGATACAATAGCTGAAATGAAATCAATGTTTTATAATAATAAAAATACTCCATATCACTTTAAATCGGGTATTAAAAATGTCATTTGAATGATACAAAATTAGAAACGAAATATTAAGAGTTAATCTGGAAATTAACCACATAAAATAAAAAAGACAAATCAAATAATTTTATTTCGTTATTACGGCTGCTATGATTTGAGTGCTCACTTCTTCGGAGGTCAGAACTTTTCCATCCTCGTCTAATCTGTAAGTTTTACAAAGCACTAGTCTACTATAAACAGAATTGAAGTCTTTTTCCACTTCACGATTAGCGGCTTCTTCAATGAAAAGCCAAGGATGACACGGCCCTCCAAGAAATGACGGTCTACGCATTCCATGCTCCAAAACCGCTTTTATCGCAGGGCACAAAGTTCCTCGAACAAGATCTGTAACTGCCTCACTCACAGCATCATCTCCAGCACAGGTATACTGCTTACTCCGCTCATCTAATAACTCTACGAACTTTGCAGGAAACCAGCCTGAAACATAAAACATTAATTAATGCCATAAAATAATCATATGTACATACATTTATGATAGCAAATAAATTATAGATTTTTACTATGTAATGTAGTGTCTCGTATTTATCAGTTATGCTATTACCTCGGAGTCCGTTGAGTTCACCAATCCAACAATGTTCGTCTTTTTGACTAATTATCGTGATGATGTCATTTTTTCGAAAACCTAATTCGTCGTCGTCATGTCTTTCAAAATCTGAAATTATAATATGAATAGTATGTGAATAAAATGTAATTGCGTATTTTTTTATATTATTATTAATTTACTTGTTTACATATTTTTAACTTTTTTTAGTGACATATTTTTAAAAAATGTGTTTAATTTAAGTTAATTTGACTTAAATCAATTTAAAAATATGTATGCTGTTTATTAAATTTTTCATTCGTGTTCTTTCAGTTAATTTAGTATAACTTTTGCATAAAAAATAAAGTTTACTGTTACTAATTTAAATAACAACAACTGCGCGGATACTATATGAACAATTTTTATTCATTAAATAAGAAAGTGCACATCATCTGTAATATAGATACACATTAATATAATTATTTTAAAATATTGTATATCGAAATAATTATTTATAATAAATTATTGATTTGTAAAAAATATATTTACCTAATAACGCTTTAGCACGTCTTTTACGAATTCGAGAAACATTGACATAATTATCATGATCTTTTGTATGGCTTTCCATGCTGTAATCCGCAACTAAAGTTACGTTGCTGTACTTTGGGTCCATGTTGATAAAATGTCTTGCCACTTGGAGTACGGCTTCTCTTAAATCCACCAAAATTTCTGTTGGATATTGTCCATGAAGATTTAATAAATATCAATTTTCAAATTAAATGATTAGTTTCTTAATTCATCTTACCAGTTTGTCGAATGTTTTTATACTTTGCATCATCTTCATTTTCGTAATTTCCAAATAAAAATGTATGCAATACCGATTTATTACGTTTCATTTGACGTCTAAAAAGTAATAATAAAACTGAAATTAAATCGATCGCCAATTCTTTTGATATTTCATTTTCATTCTTAAGCCTTTATATACCGATTTAAATGCTGTTTTGGTAAATTTGAAGCAGCGTCCGGATTCCCTACAAGTCCTCCTTGATCTGCCATTAAATAAGCTAAGTGACGCCTTCGATGAGTTTCCACTAAGACATCCGTTAAGGATCCACTAATTTCAAACGAAATCTGGACACAAAAAACAATTTTCAGAAAATTCGAATATAATTTGTATTATTTCTATTTATTCCGATAATTTTTACTTCAAAAAGTTGTTCTACGTCATCAATATCTCCTGGAATGTCAGATAGCGCGTTGAATAGTTGGGCTGAGTTTTCGAGTTGCTTCAGTTCTGTCTCTGTTCGAATAAATTTATATTTATTATTTATTAATTTTTATTGATATTAATACATAATTGCATATTTTTTCAACGTAAAAAAGAACCTTTGAGTTTTAACATTCCAAGTGTGATTTGAAATAAGACAATAGATCCATCAAAAAGAAAAAGATCCCATATGCGCAGCAATATTTTCATATGGACAACAGATGCGAAGAGAGTTAAAAACCAATTAAGTGATATCAAACTTAATTCGATATCATGTTGAGTTAAAACTTGGTCTATGTCTGGTAAATAGTTGCCAACGAGAGTTCTTAATACTTTTTGATCTGCTTGAATACCTAAAAAGTAAAAAATGATTAAATATTAATTTGGAAATTATTGAGAAATTTTTTTTTATATTTTTTAATTGTTAAGGTAAAAAAGAAATTGCTTTATACCTAATAAGGTAGAAGAATAGTAAGACGCGGGTAATAAATCTTCAACGATTGTAGCCATCATCCAAAATGCTTCTTCCTCTTCTAAAAGTAATAATAAAGAAGCTGCGATTGTCCCTGTACCTTGGCAATATCTATAATACATAATTAAAATTAGTTTAAATTTGTTTCTATTAACAAAATATATATTTTTAGAATAATAAATAATGCGCAGAAAATTATTTCTCATCTGATTAAAAAAATTGTGTCTCATTATGCAATTCTAGAAAAATATATTATACATTTTTTTATATCTAAATCGTAATGTAAAGTAACATTAAACAAGCAAATGTTACTCAACTTTTTTGTTATAATTGTGATTATACATGAAATTACACATTTCATCCAAATGCTATCATTAAAAATAAATTATTTG
This sequence comes from Psix sp. ZL-2020, assembly GCA_022817045.1. Classification (NCBI taxonomy): domain Eukaryota; kingdom Metazoa; phylum Arthropoda; class Insecta; order Hymenoptera; family Scelionidae; genus Psix; species Psix sp. ZL-2020. Next base: position 4,933 of record JABFQD010003443.1, on the reverse strand, counting down.
AACTTTATTAGAACTAATACATACAGTCATTATTTCTTTATTACATATATATGTATATATAATTTAGTATTTTTATTTGCAGTTCAAAATATCTTTGAATTTCTGCTATAATTGCAATAACAATTACTTTTGGTTAGCAAAGAAGAAAACTGTACAAAAATGAAATGTGGTAAAAATTATTCATACCCAATATCTGGATAGAGCCAGGCAATTCCACGCATTACACGTCTTAAACGTGGAATGCCAGTGCTATGTAAGTGACTGAAACATGCATTCGCAGGCATAGTTCGCAATAGGTCTTTTTCGATTTGTTTACTTGTCATTAAAGCATCGTTGCTTGATGCTTTTACTATTTCTTGATATGAAGTTTCTGATGAAATTTTTTTCTGCAATGCACCTGAAAGTTACAAATTATAACGATTACCTTTTTAGTATAAAATTATATTAGGCTTTTTTGATAATATAATAATACTATTCGTTCTTGAATCTATAACTTTTATATTTACCAGACATTCTCATCCAAATTTGAGGACGCAAAGAATGAGGAATGCCTTGTCGCACCATATCTCTTAATTTGTCTGTTCGAGGCAAACGCTGATCGATGTGTTGCCAGGATAATTCAGAAATTTCTTTATTATGACTGAATTCCAATAGAGTAACCCATTGCAACCTGATAAAAACCATAAATCTAAATCAATTCATCTCTCAATAATGAACATCAGAAAATTTCTTCTTTTTATAATGTAAAAAAAAATATTATACAAGAAAATGGTAAAATTGTACGTAACTGCCACAGTTAGTTATAAATGTTTGTTCAAGTAGGTATTAATAACTATATGTATAAGGAAAATTAATAACCCTACTATTAATTCTATTATTGCGCATAAAAAGTGAAAAGTTACGAAAGCAGTATTAAATAAAGTAAACAAAATTTACCGGTGTCGAGGATCTTCAACAAAAGGAACTCCTAATATTTTTTTTGAATTTTGCTCTGGACCATCTTCTTCTTCTACTCGAAATCCAAACTCATCAAATCTGAAAAAATAAAAAAACAAGAATATTACATTTAAATTAAATACAGAATATTTCACGAAAATTAAATTAATTATACTAATCAATAGCTATTTTTAGATTTCTATTATACAGCTGAAGCAGAATAGGAAAATTAATTATTTTCGTAATTTCTTATCTACTATTATAAATTTTATCAATTTTCCATTTGTGATGTATTTATTTTAATCCAATATTATATCTACCTATACTCAGGTTGAGAATTAGGATCATCAGGTTGATTTAATTTTGCAAGAATGTCTTGTGGCCACATGGAAGGAGTTAAAGCAGAAAAGGGTCCACCCGGAGCAGGTGACAGAATTTCTCCTGTCAAACCAGCTCCATCCAATTCACATTCATCATCAGTAGCAGCTGCTTCTAATTTCTTAATAATTAAAACAAAATAATTGCAATTTTTTAATTAAAAAAAATTAAATTTTTTATAATATTTACACAAAAATGCTTTATTTTATTTATGGTATTCTGTAATTTTTCTTTAATAAATAAAACTTAATAACAAATTTTTTTCATTTAATAATCAGTAAGAGAGAAAATATTGGTGAAAAATATTGAATCCCTCAAATAATTTTAATCGAATAAATAAATAAACAAACAAATAAATAGCAATATAAATTACTATTTAAATTTAATTAATTAAATAAATCAAAAATATCAATGATAAAAGACAGAAAACATATTTACATCATGATCTCCTTTTCCAATGTATCCTTCGTGGTCACGTAGATAAAAAAGCGATTTGGCAATGTCCATCCTTAAAAAGTTTGCTCCGCGTCGTTAGTACAACGAAATGAGCATGAATCTCTGTCTTCTCCAGATTTTGTCACTATTTAAGAATGACGGAAATAAATGATGTTAATTTTGAACGCATATTAAATCGACCCAAGAAGCGACTCAACAAAACACCGAAACTTAAATAATTGCCTCAATCCGTATAGCTTCTTGTCATGCTTTGTTATTTATTGCAAACATATTTTCCTCTTTTGACATACATTAGCAGACACAAGCGCCATGTGACGTCACGAGCGACATCTTGAAATGTTTTGCTGTCATTCGTCGAGCGCAGCAGTCGAACGCACTCATGGAAACTCCACTTTAAAACCACGTGTGAATTCAAAACGTTAGAGTCTCACGTTTGTTTACGGTTTTGCTGAAGGGGTCTTTATTGCTTTCAGATATAAAGTGGTTCTGTGTTAATAAACATGGCAAAATTTTGTTTGAGTAAGTAATCGTTTTATTTTGCTATCAGAAAAATTAAATTTTTTTTTTCTCATCATTTCTTGTTCAAAATTAATTTAGGTTATGTTGATGTTTCATTTATATTGCATTGAAACATATTTCTATATTAGGCAGTAATTCGATATTTGTTATTCACTATAGCTGAATAATACTGTTAATTTTTCTTAGTTATACAGTTTTATTGTTTTGATAAATTATTTATTTTACGTTGGTTATTTTTGTTATAGAAAAACCTAGTAAGCGCATGCCAGCGCGAAAAAGGTATAAAATTGATAAAAAGGTTCGTGAACACAATCGTAAAAAGAGGAAGGAAGCAAAATTAAACTCAAAAAGTAAGTTTTTATTTCAGTTTTTAAAATAATTCAATTAAATTATGAATTAATAATTTTTTAAAATGAAAAATTTATTTTAGAGAAACCGAAATTGGTGCAAGTTCCAAACGAATGTCCATTCAAGGAAGAAATAATTCGAGAAGCTGCAGTTGCTAAACAACTAAAAGAAGAAGAAAGGAAAGCACATCGCGAGGAAATTAAACGGAAGAAGAAGGAAGCTAAAGAATTATTGAAAGCTGGAGTTAATCCTGGAGAACAAGCTATCAAAAAATCTACAAATGACACGCCATTACCAATAGCTTCTGACAGTAAAGATTCTCGAGGCATTTTATCTAGTGATGAAATTATACAAACCACTAAACTTGGTGCAAAAGCCTGTAGTAAAGCTATAGAGTACGCAGACATAGTCCTCGAAATTTTGGATGCTCGGGACCCCCTTGGAACTAGGTGTCATCAGGTGAAATTTAACTTTTTAATTTATTTTAATAATACATTTTATAATACGTAGCATAGCATTTATTTTTCATGATTATTTTTAAAGAATTCTTGATACACAATGACAATGATTACCTTATTTTAACAGCCATTTATAAACAGAAAATCTTCATTAACCAAAATTTGTAATATAATTACAATTATTAGGTTTCAATTTAATTTATTGGTTATCATAAAAACGATAACGTATATGATAAATCGTATAACGATTAAAAAGCAGTTTTTAAAGCTTCTGTAAATGTTGAAAGATTCTTAAAGTATGAGCTATTTTTCAAAACAGTGGAGACGATTTTGTAGTGTTCAAAATCGTATTAAATTTGATATTTAAATCAAGCTTTGTTTTTGTAAAATTCTTTTAACAAAAACTCATGTTTTGGAATAAAATATTCCTTCAATGTACAATATACAAATGAATATCTATATAAAAAACTGAATAAGTTCAACAAATGAAAAATTATAAAATGAAAGAAAAATGTTGTTTATACATTAATTTTATAAGTAATTAAAAAATACGAATAAAGAACAATTTTATGAAAAGATTATCACTTATTAAAAGTTAAAATTTCATAAGGCTACATGGTAATTTCAAAATGTGTTTCTTGGCTTTTTCAAAATGATTAGATTTAGTCTTTTTTTTAAGCTAATCCCTTGATATATTAATATCGTATGATATTATATATAAATAATATTATAATATATTGTATGTTTTAAAAATTGTATACTAATCTGTATTAATTTCTATTTCTAGGTAGAAGAACTGGCTGCAAAATTGAATAAAAAATTAATAATTGTACTCAATAAAGCTGATTTAGTACCGAAAGACAATTTACAAGACTGGTTACGATATTTTCGAAACCGTTTTCTTACAGTAGCTTTAAAGTCAGTGACTTACATAGAGAATGAAAGAAAATCGAAATTTAGAAAGAAGTTCAAAAACCTTATAAATGATGATGTGAAATCAGATAGCATTGGGTGTAATCTTCTACTTTCATTATTGGAAAATTATTATAAAAACACAGAAGCTAAAAAAGCTATTACCGTGAGCGTAGTCGGTTTGCCAAATGTTGGAAAGTCCAGTGTTATAAATTCTCTTATGAATAATAAAATTTGTCTTGTTAAAATTGGATCTGGTAATTATGATTCATTTATTTATTATAATAATAATTATGTATAGTATCACCTAAATTATATAAGTTTAATTTTTATTTTATCAATTTTTAGGTACAACAAAGGCGTTACAACTTATTCAACTCAATTCCAACATCAAACTATTTGATTCTCCAGGAATCATGTTTGATGAATTAAAAAATAAAAAACATACGCCAGAAATAGTGTTAAAAAATGTTGTTGAAGCAGATTCAATAAAAGACTTTTTCAATCCTGTTACTCGGATTTTAAAGTTGTTAGGAAATGATCGAATAACAACACTGTATGATGTATTTGATTATAAAACAAACGAAGAGTTATTTGAAAAACTGGCGCGAAGATATGGAAGGTTTAAAAAAGGCGCTCAACCAGATATTGCAAAAGCAGCTCGAATAATCTTAAAAGATTGGAGTTCTGGTCGTATAAGGTGATTTTTAATTAATTTACTTATCCAAGATTTTAATTTTTATTATTAATTTAAATAAATTATTTCGATGTATTCTTAATTTTTAATAATACATAAATGTAATATTTTAGATTTCATACAGTACCACCTAAAAAAGGATTACCAAAATTATCAAAAGAAATATCTGATAAAGAATTTGCATTTGAAACTGTGAGCTCTAAAGAAGAAAAAATTTTGGCTTCGATTG
>JABFQD010003442.1:0-13233 GCA_022817045.1 Psix sp. ZL-2020 | reverse complement strand
AATAAATATCTTTGAATAATAAAATAATAATATACATTGCAAATTAACATAAATATATACATACTATCAGTGTCGACTTTTGAATTCAACTTCATCTGCGTACAGTCTTTACTCTTCTCACAATAACTAGCGAAAACAAGCGCCTCTTTGTTTGTGAATTTCAATTCACTCACGATCGCCGATGGGTCGAAATTGGCGTGCAAAGTTGCGAAGAAACCTTGCTCTCCGTGCTTCTCCGTCGTAAGGCGTTGTCGTGAATATTTGAATGACGAACTTCTTGTTGTGTCCAGTACTTTAAGCTCTCCACTACCATCAATTATTGTCTTGCCATCTTCTTCTCGTTTATTTACAGTCATACTGCAACGAACAAAAGTTTGTTTGAATTATCGTTGTTCTTCAATAATTCACCTCACGAATTTAAACTCTTAAATTAGTCTATTATTACCTTCCACTCAACAAGTTTTTACCCTCGCTAGTAACAGTGAACTGAACTCGCTTGAGATTTTCCGTTACAGCGATTTCACCGTGGACTTTTTTATACTTTAGCTTATTACCATCCATGTCGAGCTTTACCGACAAGCTATCATCAGTTGCTTTCATGTGCATGTCTGCAGTTACAAAACCTTTTGGACCTTTTACTGAGATGGAATCTATTATATAAATAAAAAATATATGAATTGTATGAATTTTAACATTTAATCGATATTCTATATTTTCTAAATCTAAATCAAGTTGTACTTTCACACTTACATTTGTATTCTCCTTCTGCAATCATATCAATATTAGATTTAAATTCGGTTGGTCCTTCTGGCCGAGTGACGATAAGGGTCGATTGGCGAGAATTATCTGTTTTCTTAGTTTCTAAACTGATGCCATATTTCTTGTCCTCCGCTGTTAAAGCGACGTCAACTTTACGAGAATGGCCTACTTCTGAGTTCTACAAAATAACACGATAATTAAGAATTTGAATAGTAACTTGTAACTTTTCACAAAACTTAAAAAAATTACCTTATGTTTGAACGTCATATCAAAGTTCTTAAAATTCGGCACATTAGATTTACCCTTGGCCTTTACGTTAACATCGTTCCAATCTAGGCTTCTAGTGAATTCCATATCAGCAACTGCATCAATAGGACTGATTTTCAAGCCAGCATTTAATCCGTGGTTTTTGTCAGGATTGACTTTGTGATCATAATAAGCTTCAAATCCATAAGGTGGTTTGTCTCCAACACCAATCATTACTTTGGCATTAGCGCCATGAGGTTCATCATTCATAATTCCGTATTGTTTAAAATCGAAGTCAAACGTTGATTTTTTATCATCGTTATAAGTCAACACTCCGTTTCGCTTATATTGTACAGTTCCTTTAGGTTCAGCAGGTAACAACAATGAATCGTGAGTTTCCAATTTGAAATTCTTTAGTTGTTCTGATGGCAATTTCATATCAGTCACAGTATCTAGAGTATGTGGTTTGGAACCAGCCTCACCCTTTACATATTTTCCATTCGTCTAAAAAGATCAGTCAATTTTAAAATTATTTTTTTATTCTAAAAGTTATACGACAATTAAAATTGTAGCATTTACTTACATTCATAGATAAGTTTTCGCCCAAAGAAGATTTGACATCCCAGCTAGACCAGTCTTTTCCAACATCAGTAGTTCCATCAAGTGTGAACTTTCTTGGCATCACAGCACCAGCAACAGCCATTTTCAATTCTCCATTATGTCTTCCAGATTCCTTTCCAGGTACCATTTTGATGTTCATCTGTACATCGATATCTTTTCCATTGAAATGAATGTACTTGAGCTTGTGTTCACCTTTATAGGTCTTCGCTTTAAGATCCACGTCTTTCGCGTCTCCACTGTAACTGAGTTTTTGCGATTCTCCATCTTTCTTTACATAGTCAATAAGTTCAAACTCGGGCTGATAATCAGTAGCATCACCCTTTTTCACGACATTGTACTTTCCTTTAGCAACAAGGTATCTTCCAGTTGGCAAAGTAATATCTATTTGTCCGTTTATTTGACCATCGACGAAGGGTTTGCCAGAAGTTTTACTGTTTCCGTTTAATTCAAACTTGTATGATAGTATTTCAATAATATTCTTCGAATCGATAGATGTCTTGGTGATGTCAGAAACTGTAGATACTTTCAGACGTTTCTTTGGATCTTTATCGGCATCATACAAAAGCTCAAAGTTGGCAGCATGTTGAGTACCAGTGATAGAAAGATCACCAGTTCCCTTTATCTTGCGATTAATTTTAGGAACATCCACAGACAACTGAGCATTACCTTTTCCTCCTTGATAATTATATTGACCATTGGCGGTAAGGTAATTCTTAAGATTCAATACAAGATTACCATTTGGCTTCTCACCACGTTCAAGAGCTAATTGGAAATCGACGTACTTATCACCGTCCACAGACAACAAAGCGTTGGAGTTCAATTTTTCTGGTTTAGTTAAAAGAGCTGTATTTACTTTGACTTTTTTACCATTTAAATTAATGTCTCCATCGACCTAAAAAGCAAAATAGTAGTTTTTGAATTTATAATAGAACTAAATAACTGCAGTTTTCATCAGTTTCTAAAAGTAGTTGATAATTTACCTGGAAATCGATATTCTTGACATTTGCAAAATTATAAGTCGTTGTCATATCAGAAGTATATTTTCCTCCAGGGGTCAATTCTAAAGAACCATGGCATTTACTTTTATTTTCACCCAGAATATCACGCTTTAATTTAAGTTCCATTTTGTTTTGTAAAACCTCAACCTCTAATTCAACTTCATAATCACCAGGTTGTTTCATGTTTGTTTTGGCAGATAACTCTCCACCTAATTTGAATTTGTCATATTGGAATTCAACATCCCCTTCAACAGATGTTCCTGTCATACCATATTCTACTTTCGCTACTAAATTGTTAGCTGGATATGTTAATTTACGTTTGTGCTTAATGCCAAAATCTTTCTGATCAAGATTTGTATACAAGTTTTCTTCAAACGTCAGTCTATTAACTTCTGATTTAAGATCTGGTCCGTGAGTGACTACTAATTTTTGATCAAATTTGTTTTTTTCGACATTTTCCATATCGTACTGTATGGCGAAACCAATTTCTGGATTTTTAGATGGAACCGCCGACAATTCGAGAGACAATTTTCCAGGCTTGTGGATTTTGCCATCAGCTTTAATAGTTATTTTTTCTGGTCCGTAACCCAAAACAGTATCAACTTTTGCATAGGTTGGAGTTGTCGTTATGCTACCATCAAGACTAGCAACATCACGACCAGATGCTTTCAGTACAACTTTTTCGAAATTGATCTTCTTGCCATTATCAACATCAGAAATATCAACAGTTCCATCAACATTGTATATCTGAGCACCGCCTTTTCCTAAAATGAACGAAACAAAAATTACACAAACATACAAATAATATAAATTTATTCTAATTGACGATTTTAAAGAAGATTTTTACCTGATTTTGCACTTGCAAGTTTTTCAACATGTTCTGGCATCTTATACTCCAAAACTGGTTTATATTTATTACCATTAGCTAATAAACCAGCTTTAAAGAAATATTCATTCTGATCATTGGTAAGTCCTAAGCTAATAGTTCGTTCTTGTGGACTGTTCTTCAATCTTCCTTCAATCGACGCCTTTTTGAGTGGAGATTCGAAACTTATTTTTCCATATTTATCTGGTTCTGTAGCTGCTTCAATCAACAAGGCAACTTTTCTATTTGTTCTGCTGTTTGGAGTTTCTAAGAGAATTTCGAAAGATCTTTCTTTTGGTTTCTTATCATCGTAGAACGTTCTGAAGTGATAACTAGTGACATCGTTATTTTCAAGAGTGATTCCAAGTTTAGCTTGTCCGTTTAATGGCAACCAACTTTTCTTATTCGAGGCATCAGCATTGACATAAGAAGCGTGACCACAGATTGTCAATCCAATGAAACTGGAGAACTGATCAAAGCAATCAGAATGTTCGTTACCTGAAACACAAACAAAGATTAATAATCTGTTTTACTTTTCAATGTCTTACTTTCGATGGTAATAGTTTAATACCTTTTCCAGACTTAGGAGCAACGTATTCTTTTCCATTACTAAACAGAACTTTGCTTTCAAGGTTAATCAACTCTTGCTTCTTCTTCGGGATTCCAAAGTTAACATCAATTCCTTTTCCGTTCAACAATTTAATGGTCAAATCAGAGCCAGTAGAAGAATGAAGGGTAGAGACAACTTGCATTCCATATTCTGAATTTGGTTCTACTCCTTCAACAGCCAAATGCCCAGCAATGCGAATGGAAACGCTTGGTTCCAAAGCGAATTTGATTTGAGCATTTTTTGGATCTTTCAAGATGGCTGGAATGTCAACTTTACCACTTGTCTTCATGTGGATAACTCCAGTACCAACAACTCCCAAAGTTAGAGGAAGACCCAAACCAGTAGGATAAACATTTTCACTATCCATGAATTGCATATGTTGTTCCAGATTGTAATTGAAGTCCTTTGCCTTATCTACACCTTTTTCAAGATATTCAAAGAATTTATCGATGAAACTTTCAGGAGTGTATTTTTTAGATGGTCCTTGGAGACTCAAGAAAGCTAGTTCTACACCAAACAGTTTGACAGAGAGATCAAGATCGACCTGGTTATCTACTTCATTATCCCTAAGAATCACACCTTTAGCGAATTTTTGTACTTCTTCGTATTTGGCCTCCCTCTTCTTTCTCTTCAGCTTTTCTAATTTCTCCTTAACGTAATTTACAATAGAATGCATCCTTTCAGTGCCTGACTTTATCAAATCCTTAGGATCACGTTTAAAGATTTCACCTTTAGGACCAAAGTAGTGTTCTAGTATAAAGTCCAAGTTTTCCATTCTAGAGTTGAACTCTAGATAATTGAGGTTTCTTCCGAAAACTTCAGTAGTCAGATTAAGCATAATCGATCTTGGTATGAAACTGTTTTGACTGTAGATGACATTGCTTTCCACAAAATCACCCATTCCGAAAGCAGGGAAATTGTAAGAAAATTCATTATTGAAAGAAAACTTGCGGAAGTCGGCAGGGAATCGCTTCTTTGACTGGATTTGGCCAAGTTCGCGTTTGGCCTTTGCCTTCGAAGGATCGGTAGAAGCTCGCAAATTACGCAAATGAGTGGTAACAAAAGATCCGACCTGGTTTGATTTTTCATTGTCAAGGGTCTTGCTAACTTTTTCGGCGACTTTCGCACAAGGACATGCCACCAGAGACAAATAAGATTTGATTCGGATTTCAGAGTCTTCTTCATAGTCGCCATAAACTGCGTAAAGAGGGTCTTTCCAAACAGAAGAGCAGCGTGTCGATAGAGCCTCGATGACTGCTGCTCTTACGCGATTACGTACTGTCTTATCGCTGGCAATACTTACAAGTTTCTTCAGGTCCTCATCATCGATGTATCTAGAATAATGAATCATTCAATGACAGTAGCTCGCAAAAAACTTTTTCTATCCGTACGGAGTACGATATAAACACGCTAATTTATATAGACATTATTCACAATTAATAGCATTTTATGTCTACTGTTTGAAAAATCACTAACAAACAGAGATAAAATGCCGCAGCATCATAAGGAGCATTGTTAATGAGCGACGATTATTATTGAGAAAGAGAACGGTACTGATATTAACTGCAATTGATATTCAGCACACATTGAGATACATTGTGGTAGAGCTTTCGTAAACAATCATGATGAAACCGCTAAGAACCCATGACTCCAATAGTCGCTAATAAACAATCATCTGCGAACGATAACAATAATCATTGCTCATTTCTTGACATAAACATGAATAATAAGCTTATCTAAACCCATATAATCTTTCTATTCAATCAGCTAAATATCGTCATCAGCAAATAAATCCCACTAACTTCCCAAAAGCTTTCCTCATCATTACCTAGTATTTCCCAAACTTTTAAGAACAGCAACTATTTCGTTCTCCTTTTCCCTGGTTTCTGCCTTGCCATTTCCAACCTTGTTGACCAATTTGGCCACAGCCTTCTTCACCTCTGGTACATTTTCACATTCGTGTTGCTGACAATATTTGCCAATAATTTGACCGACGCCAAGGTATCCGATGCGAGGTAAATTTGGTTCATCAAGTAATCCAGTTATTGCAGTCAAAGAAGGTAGGTTAACGTGTTGCACAAGCATAAGACTAGCGTAGAAATATTGAGCATACATTGGAGAGATTTCTTTGCTTTTGATCAGCTCGTAAGTTGCTTCCATCGCTTCTCCTGTTCCGACTTTGTATAGCGTGTCCAGAAGGGCTTTCTTGTTAGACTTATCAGCTTTGATTTTCTGATACGCTGACATAATATCTTTCTTGTTACTTGCATGTAAAACTTTGGTCAGTTCAGCCACGCGTTCTGCAGCCTGTGGTTTTACACCTGCAACAGGGAAAACGTTTATTTCAACATTACTAACTAACATTTTCATTCAACATAATTATATCGCAATCTTTACACACCTTCCTCAGTTTCTTCTTCCTTCAGTTTCTTTAAAACAGCTAAAATATCATCGACAGAGGATTTGGTCACTGGATGTGGAGCTTCGAAGATCAATGACTTAGGCAGGGAAACTTTCGCATCTGGCACGTCACCCTTCTGACTCTTGAAGGTCAGAGTACTTTGTACGACAGTTTTCGCACCAGCATCTTTGTTAGTAAAAGGATCAAAGTTGTAGGTCTCTACAACACTCGCTTGGTTCAAAATACCGTCTTTGAACTTCTGTTCAGATTTGTAGTCAGCGTTTAGAATTGGGTCTGACTGATAAGGCGATGCGGGATCGTAAACTATGGAGACCAAAACCTGCCTTAAAGTTTCTCGGTGGCGACATTGGCCTAACTTTCTTTCCTTCTTCACCACCAAACTATCTCCGGTTTTTTGGAAGGAAAAGTCCGTCACGCAACCACCGAACACGTCAGTCTAAGAAAAAATGAAACAAATAATTTGATCAGATAAAATCAATTAAATTTTTGTTATAAATAAATTTCTCTGCAGTCACAAATTTGAGTTATACCTCATAGTGAGTCGTCGAGCCAGATTCCTGCATGACAGCCGTTTGGAAGAGAGAAGCCATGGCTCGCTTGATATTAAGGGATGCCTGTGAATCCCCTGGTTCAGCGCAAACTTCAGTGTCAATGTGACCGTTGTGGTAATTAAATTGCAAAGCATGTTGCTCCAAGTCTTTGAGTGCAATTGGCTTAAAATATTAAACCATAATCAATATGACACATTTCTAAATGCGAAACTTTGGAATCTCTTTTACTCATGAAATAAAGCATTTTAAACACTATCGAATATGATAAAACATAAGACAATGTATTGTAAGTGTGAATGTGAAATAATGTTTTTTTTAAATTTCTTTTGTTTAAAATTTAACTCTATTTTCGAAGGAATACAAAAATGAACTTACAGCTCCATTGATTTGCGCATTTTTTATCCTCAACTGTCGGACACAGTTTGGTTTCACTGTTAACTCGACGCTCGCTTTAAGATTCAACTTGGATTCGCCTTGAGCTTCGCTAACGGATGTCACCGATGTTCCATCGAAATCGTATACGTACGTCTGTCCCTCTTGGTACCCTTTTCCTGCTGACACTGCACGACAAAATAAATATTCGAGTGTTCGTATGAATAAAAGAAAACTGTTCCTCGTGCTTATCTAAAGATATTCAAAACATGTGTGCAAGAGGAATAAGTAAAGGAATGAATTAATTTTTGATAATAAATGTACTTACACCCATGACACCCAACTTGACAGGTTTCTGCGAACAAATTAATCATTATTGACATTTTTCTGTGGCGTTTTAATAATATTACAAAATTAAATAAGTTACTAATGTCCGTCGTAATTTATTACAAATAATGAATCAAAAACTAGAATAATGGTTTAGAAAATAAATACGTTAAAGTGAATCATTGCATATTTCTAACAGAAACTTGTTTTTTAATATTGAAAAACACTTTTTAAGATTTAATAAATCTTATTAATGTTAAAATGAATGTAAAATTTATTAAAAACTATAATCTATGATAAACAAACATTTTTTATAAATATGTGCTCACATTTCTTTGTAACACATTTTGGGATATATTTTTACAAATCTATCAATTGTTATTTATAACTATTTATATATAAAAAATGTTTTTGAAAAGATAAATCAAATTTAATATTTTAAAGTAAAACTTTAAAATAACTTTTCTTTTAAATTTAAAATAAATCTGATATACGTTGTTACAATAAAACAATATTTTTAATTATAACAATAAAAGCGCTAATTTATTATACATAAAAACAAAACTTTTTCCGCTTAATTATTTATATTATTTTACAAAAAATACAACAAAAGCATTGAATTATTGTTTTCATACAAATGCAAATGTATACATAATAATAATTAGCAAAGTGAATTTAATGAGTTCTCCTCTAACTTCTCGCTTCTTCAAAAAGATCTTACCGTTAACGGATTAATAAAATTAATGACATCAAGGAAAACTTTTTTTAATCTACCACTTTTCATTTTGATTATATTGTCTATAAATAATCGTCTACTTCAAACCATCTATACCGACGATTTACCCCAAATCGTGAAACAAGCAAAAGGAAAATAAAGTAAAAACAACTGCTAAATCAAAACTGATTGTAAACAAATTTGAAACACTCCTAAATTATAGCTTTACATTTGTTCTTCATCTAGCATTTTCCGTAAATATTCGAAAACGACCAGCGCTTAATTTAGTAATGCTTATTAATCATAACTAGAAATTGAAATAAATACAATAATCGCAATTGATTCATATTCTCATCGGCGCGCCCTCGACAGCGCCTTTATCATCCAAAGCTTTTTACAGACAGGTACGAATTTAACGAGCGCTTAATGTTTTTGCGTGAAAACGCGGGTCCATTAATCTTTGAAACCATAGCTCAGATAAATGTTGAGAAAAACGTCGTATTTATGCATTCGGGAGAGTGAACCCCAACCGGGGTCGCAACTGATAAAATGATAATCGTGCGACATTAGTGACCCTCGATCTTGGAATGTCTATTTTTGTCTGATAACATGATAAACCAAAACTATACCCTGATAGTCAGATTCATTCAATTTTATGTAAACAAGAGCCTTCATAAAGGTTTATTTACAAAAATTGCACGTTTTCAAAAAAAAAAGTTTACTTGAAATCGTTTTTCATTCAAACATTTATTTCACCTGCTCTTCCGTGTAACTTAATTTTTAAAAATAGTCTCAATGCTTTCTAATGACTGCAACATGAAATTCCGTTAGCTGAAAATGATTTATGTAAATAATGCAATCTCAGAAGGGCTCATCTTTACGTAAATTTCATGTAAATAGTTTACATATATGTCGGCTATCAGGGCAGCCTCGGCGAGCACTTAAATTGAATAATTCTTGGACGAAAAGAAGAAATCTCTCGCTTTATGTAACAAGAATGCATAAATTATAAAATAAGACATTTGAGGCAAAATATATAACGAAATGCGAGTTCGAGTTATCAACTTTGTATGAAGCTCACGAAACACATTTCGAAGTAGCAACAAAATTGAATCATAATGACGAAGCCCGATAATGATAAGAAAGATAGTTTGATGGTTTGGCGTCAGAAAAAAGTGCGCAGAGTATCAGAGATAAGCGAAACCTTTTCTTGACCTCTGACACACCTAAGCAGAAGTTGCGCAATGTCACAGAGTGAAAAAACAGCGTTCGGCTTGTTCATTGAAAAAGCTCGTGTATCATTGGTGCAGCGCCGAATCACCCAGATTACTACAAATTAATTGAACGAATTATTAATCGCCCTAATGCGCGTACCCTCAAGTCACAACATTTCATAATAGATCGCGATAAGAACAATTTTTTAACGTCTTAAAGACACGCATAAGATTTGAAATTGAAATAATAAGAGCCGCGCGATAAAGTGGCTGAAACGAAAAATCGAAGGCAGATTACGAGAAGATAAGGTTTTTTGCTCCAAGTTCTCCATGTCATCTTCGGAGAAAACTTTTTCCGATAAAGCTGTTTGTGCGCGGAAGAAGGTGAAATCGCGCATTTGGCAAGTCGCTTATATAACCAGATGACTAATAAGCGCGATAATTGGGGGGCGCATTTGTTTTCCACTTTCTTCCATCTTTCCGTTGCAAGCAAATGAAGATAAACAGCAATGGTCCCGCGAGAAATCTGCCGCTTCCGACGGCTCGAAGTGACAAATCAAATTGATTAAATAATCGCGCGAAAATCATTTATGGTTTCATACATTCATCATATTAAAACGACGGTGCATGAATTAAGCCAAATTGTTCAATTGAGACGATCGATTCAAATATACCGGGTTAATTTAATACCAAATTAAACAAATAGAGATTCATTTCAATGAAAAGGGCAATAAAATTAAAATCAGGCGAAGAAGAGAAAGAAAAGAAACCGAGCTTGCCGAGGAAAAAAGCTCCCTCTTATTTCATACCTCAGGTCCGGCCAATATTTTATTCATAATGTATACCAAACAAGAATTCCACGTACGAGTGTATCTACTTCTCATAAATTGTTACCAGTAAAATTAACCATTGTTTCTTTTGTTTGTTTCTGTTTCATTTTCTCGCATGTTTCTTCGCATCCTCAAACCTCATTGTCCCGTTCTTGGTACCGAATAATCGGTTGCTCGCCGGTGTTCAATAACATCGCTAAGTATCGGCAAAAAATGGCGATCAGCTGGACAGATTTTCTGGTGTCCACAGTGCGAAATTCATCGGCCGATAGGGACGACGAGTCAATTGTCCAAATGTCCGGTCGGACGCAAAAGGGAGCAGTAATGATTTCAATGATCATTACATTCACCAAGCGCGAGCTGCCGGAATCGCAAAGGAAGCTGGTACTTACGAGTGGCGAAAGTCGGCGAATAGCAAAACAGCAGGACAAGGGAAGCGCAGAGACCCGCGGACCAAATCCGGGGCGGATGTCCCATAGTGATATCAGACGTCCTATGCGGCACTCTCACGGGTACTAAGCACGGGTACGGGAACACCACAGTGTCGTGATTTTCTTTGTCCGCGCTTTTATGTTCTCGTTTCCCCTCCTGCGATCTATCTGGACTGTCTCGCCCCTCTGGCGTGCTTTTACGAGCTCGCATCTACCACTCGATGGTGTGCGACGTACCACTAACTGTCTCCTGCATGGCTTTTCACTTTTTATGACACGAGGCCTGAAACAAACATTTGCCACGAATAGTCGGCTTCCGACCCTTGTCCAACGACGATCCTTCGGTGTACCCGAAACGATATGATGTCTTGAAAAAACTTCGTGGGGTAGATCTCACATGATCACTTTCTATTAGGATTCATTTAGGGACATTTTTAGATTCTGAGATTTAGATATTCTCGGGTATTTTATTCGGGTACCAGGGAGTTGAGTAAGATTATTGATATGTAAAGGAAAAATGGAGGATGACACAACTGGATAGATGATATTTTTCATCACACTGATTATGAATGATTCATACCTAATTTATTCTATTTAATAAACAAATAATACTCACATAAGCGATGAACCCGTGAGAACATTATCCCCGGGTCAAACTCTGCGCGGTCATATTCCGCGTTACGTAACTTAATGTTTCGACTTAGTTAACTATGTTAAACAGTATAATTCGGATTACTAGTATGGTACATTCGGGTACAAGACTGGATAATCGGGTTGACTTAGTGGATTTAAGCCGCAAGCTAATTACAGTCGTTCGCGATAAACCAATTGGGAAATTCACTAAGCAATGACGTCCAGCGATGAGCATTCCATTTTACTAGGGGAACTAGGGGAAAGGACGTTCACCTTTTATGTTCAGGTATTAATGTGGTTAAAACAGCAAGGTTAATAGTATAACGTTGATATGAAAGTACACAGAAGGGGTTTATGGGCAACGTTTCAGCGAGTTGTCAAAGTGAAACTTTGCGCCAATGTTCAGTCAGGATGGTTATATACAACTGTAAAACGTCAGTAAATTATTAGCGACAAGGCGCAGATCAATTATGTTCATTGTATCTCGCTTCGTTTGGAATGACAACGAATTTGTCAAATTCCAGTCTATGAAAAATGCAGTGCCACGTTCTCGACACGCTGACTTCTTAAGAATAATCGACGCGTGTTTTTATTTATATTTACAAGCTGCTTTCGAGATTGTTTAAATGAATAACGATAACAAGCTGCAGCCATTTGTTCGCCGCATATTTATAACGTTATGCAATCGCGAGAAATACGCCAAACTATCAGGCATTTAAGGATTTCGGGGACCGATAAATTTGCTAGGAGTGTTGCAAATTTCAATGGTATCATCATTCAATGGCTTGTTTCCCCCAAATGTTATGGCGTCAAGGAGATGCTCGCGTAAATCTAGAGAGTTCTCTCTGCTGACTGTGATCGCTTGACGTACGGCGGTGCTTGATAACAACTAGTGACAATAACAACTCCGCGTCAAATTTACAATCCAACTTATCAAAGGTATCGATTATGTTCGAACGAAGTACTTCAAGTACTTCTGATTTATTCTTTGATCATTTCTAATATGAGAATTGAGTTTCAATTTATCGATGAAGGTAATCGGAATAAATTGAAAGCGATACAAAAATGGTCAATATTGACCAGGCAATACTTGTTGATATGATTCTTAAATTAACTTGGCTTGTCGAAATTACAACATAAATGTCACTTAATAAATTTGATTGAGGATGAGAGTCACTTTTTAGTTTATACATGTTTTGCTGTGGTTTGAGTATGTAAAATGTATCATTTGCTTGTAGTTATTGGTGATGATAAATCGCATTGAAACATTAATTCGAACAAATGTCCTGAGTCATTTACATCTTTACAAACTTCAAGACTAATTTATTATGCTTAGGAAATTTCCGTTTCATTTTTCGAATTAATATTTGAAATTATTCAAATTATAACTGTTGTTGATTAAACATTCAAACAAAATTTGGCCTAACATCAGCCTTTTAACATTATAGCTATAATAAATAATCGAATGATATAATTGATTTTGTGATTAAAAATATTTTGTTTAATATGTGAATAAGATGACAATGTCATTAAATTTCGACAAAATAATGATTTTTTTATATTTTATATTATAAATTTTAATAAGATACAATTGTTAAATAACCAAGTTTATTTTCTTTTTGAAATATATCTTTTATTT
>JABFQD010003441.1:0-13238 GCA_022817045.1 Psix sp. ZL-2020 | reverse complement strand
AAACGAAAGTTAAAAAAAATATTGTTTTTTTGAAATTTTTACAAAACAGTCGCAAAAAAAAAAAAAATTTTTAAAAAAAAATTTTTTTATTTTGTGGCACGAAATCCAAATCTGTAAAAAAAAATAGCGGTTCTTATTTGATTTTTTAGTTGAACCCCCCCCCCCCCCCCCCGCCCCACTCACTAGGGGTGGGGCGGGTGGAGCAAATTTGGTGTCATCAGATAGATTTCCAAACAACAATTGACACGCGTTTTTCCGTTTTCTATTCATGCGTGATTTTTAGAGATATTGAGGGTGGACGGGTAGTCTGAAACATCCTGTATACGGTCGCGCAGTCTTTTTTTTTTACTTGTTTTTTTAAACTTATATCTCGTCGGATCGCTGCCGAGATCCTTGATAGAAATAACGTAAAAAAAACATTACATAATATTTGCCTTGACTTTTAAGCATTTTAGATTTCAAACTTATAGTGTGATTTTAGATTTTAGATTTCAATTGATTACATTTGAGATTTCAATTTTATAGTAAATAAAGTGTAAAACTACATGATTCAAAATAAAAAAAAAAGAATTTATTTCTTTTGCCAAAAATTCACGGCTCTATTGTCACTTATAATAATGCCGTTTCATTATTAATTTTTAAATGTTCACTCTATTTTCAGTTAAAAATAATCATTTGTAGAATATTTGAAATATTATTTCCAATTGGAAAAAAATACTCATTTTATATTAACAAAAATATTTTATTTAGGAAATTTTTTTCTCAAAGAGTTTTTCGTGTCGCTTAGCAACAATGTTTCCCATGCATTTCGCAACAATCAGAAACATTCGCGCGCATTCGTTATAGATGCAGAAGATTTTCAACGGAACCATACATTTTTTGTGCTTTTTCTAGGTTCGATATGTTATAAATTTATCTACTTTTCATAGGTCAAAGGTATTACGTAGAATGAATCTTCACAACTTTGCCTTTATTTATAAATAAACTATCTAAAATACGGAACACTTACTTCATTTATATTTTAAATAAATGGATTCAATTATTCTTAAATTATCTAATTGACTTCTTTCGCGGAAAATAAGAATTTTGAACTTCATTATCAGTCATTTCACATTATCATAAACGTTTCATGTATACTTGATTTTCGGTTTAAGATTACTATTTTTATTCTAAACAAGATTTATTATTATTTATCATTTGGTGTGCTTGAGCGGAAAATCTGGTTGCTCTAGACATTCGCAGATAACGTAATATGGTGTTTCCTCAGTGGTACCACACCATCTACACAGTTTATTTGTACCCGTGTCTAGCTAATATAGATAACACCTCAGATTGCAATACCCCGTCAGTAGACCTTTGTATTCTCTGGCTTTGGCCCTGCTCAAGCTTGCCGTTCCTCTATGCCAGTCTTTCACATCTTCGCCAATGAGTTCCTTAGCCCACTTGAATTTCTGAGATGATATCCATCTTTCTTCCTCCGTATCATTTACCCACTTATCGATTGCGTTAAGTTTTGCTCGATAAGGTTCGCCTATGTACAGATATTAGGTACTATGCTCCTGTGCACGATTCTTGACGAGTCTATCCTTTGCGAGTTTTCGTTCCCGTTATACATGGAGTGTCCCGAGACTCAACAGATACACACTTTATTACTCCCTGCTAGTGTATTCAATGTATGACAGACCGTATCCACCAGCTAGGAGTTGTTTACTGGATTTCTGAAAGCCGTCAGTATGGTTTTACTATCTGTACAGATACTTATCCTTTCTGCCCTGATTACTTTTTCTATCAGTTTGCCGCACATATTACAAGAATGGACAACAATTATTCATATGCATTAGTCATATTCAGAAAATATAAAACTAACGGTATGTTGTCAATAGATATCGTTCCATCAAACTGGCTAAAATTGAAAAACGATGGTAAATCATTTGTTGCTGAATTTATGGAACCAGAAAAAAACAGTAAATACAAAAAAAGAGATCAAAAGTTATTAACAGATTTTATTGAAAATAAATTAGCTCCTCCCGAAATCTGGCCATATTATAATATAGAAATTAGAGGTGCAACAAGTAAGTAAAAAACATTTCTCAGATATTATTTTAATAATGATAAAATATGGGTTTGATTATTGTATAGCTTCAAAGAATATTTATATATGTATTTTTTTATTTAATTATAGTGAACTATGATGAAGCTATACAACGTGCTGTAAAATTGGAAACAAATAGCTACGCATTGACAACTGATTCAAAACGTTCAACAGAAAAATTGAAAAAAAAATCAAAAAATTCAAATGTTTGGAAAATCATGCATAAAAAAAGATAATTCCGAAATACATGAGTTAACACAAATTTCCTCAGTTAATAAAATCATGAATTCCATAGATGAAAAGATTAAGTTTAAAAGAAAAAATGATCGTAAGGATAAACATTCGGAAAATGTTTATTCAAATGGTAATTTTGTTTGGCTTTTTTTCATATTTCATTTTTACCTTTTTTCTATTTAATTTATTATTCAATACATTGATCATCTCTAGGAAATTCACGCGACTCCAGTAATAACAAAAACGATTTACCAGGCTCTAGTAAAAAATGTATTAATTAAAAGTAAAGCAAGTTTCAAACAGCACTCCCATAATAAAACAGTTTCCAGTTCTTCAGGAAATGAATCTGAAGACACTGAAAATTCTCATTCACAAAAGGGCATAGTTTCCAGAAAACCGAATCGTAAGATAGTTGCTCTACTATTTTTTAAAACAATAATAATTAATAATAAATTTTGTAACCAGTGTTACTTGATCCGCGGAACTGCCAAAATCAGCTGTTCGCGACCAGAGCTGATTTTTGCTAATGAGGATAACCAGGGAGAGATACAGCGCCACGACAGTCGAATTCAAACGACCTTACCGTTTTCGCCGTGCTTACCCGCCGTTTTGCCGCTCCCGTATTTCGCCCTTTTTGACCCGTTCGCACCCCTTTTGCCATCCTAGTACCTTTTAGTTTTGTGCCCTAATCCGCCCTAATAAACCCCTATTGTTTGCCCGCCGCGAGTGCAATTATTTGCACCGCAAAGTGTGTGATTGTGCCGTCAATCGCTGCCGCCGGACGCCACCGACCGCCGCTGTTCCTGAGCCTTTTGCCGCCTTCCCAAGCGACCTGGTACCACCCTCGCCACCCAGGCCAGTAGCTAATAAAGTTCCCTAATAAGTAAGCTATTTGTTTTTTATTTGTTTTTGTCCGTCAAGCGCCGCAAAAATGCGCGCTCAAATCGTCTGTTCGCGCGCGCCGCCGTCAACTGCCGTACTCCCGATTAGAGTCTTGTTCCTTATTTATTAATTAAATTATTATTCCCACCCTGCGGAATCACACGGGAGTCCGACCCGCTAGCAACCGTGTGACAAACTATTGTGTTAAAAGTTAATTTTGTTTTTCAAAAAATTATTATATTTAGTCAAGAAATTATAATATTTTTTAATCTTAACATGTTTCAGGTTTATGTTTAATTTCTTTAAGTGAAATAAAATGGTTATTAATGATAGAAGAATAATAATGAGAGATTTTTTCAACATAGGCGACATCAACATAATCTGAAACCACCAACAAATATTTCTATTTATTTATACGTAATACATAACAAGCATTCAGATACAGATGATTATAATGAGCACTTGAGATATTTCTATATAGTATAGAAATATACGACTGCTGCGCCACTGACGATAAACCTAAAGTCTTCAATTATACTTATAATTCTTCCAAGAAGCCATTTAGATGTGACAAATCAAATGAAACATCTATGAAATATTTTTGTATAGATATATGTAACTGCAGCCCCATCTGCAGTTTGCATTGTATATCTTCTTTCACTTATATTTTCAATTACTAAATACACAAATAAAACTGGTCTTATTTGGTGTCTAACAAAAATTAAATTTATCCAAATATGCAACTGCAGTGCCATCTGTAATTTGCAATAAATCTAGCATTTTACTTATGTTTTTTAATGAAGAATAAAAATAGGTAAGACTTTTCTTATCAAAAATGTAACAAACAAAATTTGTCTACAGCGCAACTGCAGCGCCACCGGAGATATGCATGAAATTTTTTTTTCTTCTATACTTTTCACTTGAAAACCATAAAATTACAACTGGGCTTATTGATTGTCTAATAAACATTATCGTAAATCAAATATGCGACTGCAACACCATCTACAATTTGCATTATATCAAATTTGTTTTTTTTGGTCCTCTATAAAAAATTAAAATAAATTATATTCATTATTTTTATTCTTAATATATTATGTTAGTTTATATTCATTGTACTAATTGAGAGTTTACGTATGATTAGCAATGACTTTAGTTAAATATATTAAATAATCAGAATTATATCTTCTCTTGATATATCTGAATACAGCTTCATACGTATATTCATATCATAACTACCCTTCTATACCGAATTCCAAAAAAATAATGCTTTTTCCCCTTTATGGTTTATCATTTTAGATTAGCCATGTCACTAATAAGGATCAATAAACTATAATTCTTTTTATTAAAATTCATAAATGCACCAAGACTATCAATGACAATCACTGCTTACATTGACATCATCCTAACCTGTTGAAAGGTCACATTCCCATTCACGATGATTTGTGTAAAGAAAAAATTTAACTGTTTTAAACTTTCAATTTCTCACTTTTATAAAAAAGTATCATACTTATTCGAGTACATGCATAAGCCAAATAAGTGCAAAAAAGACAAGATAACATACCTATTTTTATCAGTGAGAAACAGAAACAGACCAAAATCGACCAAAAATTCTACTTCAATGTATGATTTCGTTTCGAAAAAGATAGTCACTAAATAAACTTATTTTATACATGAAATAATATAGAAAACAATAAGAGTAACAAGAGTACAACAATCCAGACTCTTTTTTTTTTTGAAAAAATATTAAATGACCTTATAAACTAAGACTTAATAGAATAAGATTATGTGTTGAAAGCTGCACTTTTTTGTACAACATGACAAAAATGTTTTGAAAGCCGAATATATTACTACTTTCTTTACTTCCATATATGTTCTTTTTCTTCTATTTCTGAAAATTAATTTGAATATTTGGTAAAAATTAAATAATAAATAATTATCAAATCAATGAATACCCAATTTTAAGTAATAATCGAATTATTGATAAACAATAACAAATAGGCTATATTCGAGCTACAAAAATTAAAAAGCAAGCAGTTGTAGCTCATTGTTACCATATAAATCTCGAAACACCATGTTTATAAATATTTTCGACTTAAAAATAATCCGTTAGGCTTAAGCTTCAACAATTGTTAATAACATTTTTAGATATTGTTTTTTTTCAATTTCAAGCTCATAAATAAAAAAAACGAAACCTTACAGAATCATTGTCTTACTGAAATCTTTATATACTCGGAATTTCTGTCAATACTTTCATCAGTTGAATGTCAGCAAATGTAAAAAAAATTATCGTTATACAAAAATTGATTGATTAATTGAACCTTTGTTGTTATTATTTTGCGGACTCAGTAAACTCAAAATGCATATAATTTGTAATTTGAAGATATTAAAAGCTTACCCATGCAGAAATTTCCGACGCGGTGAGTAGTTTTAACGTCAGAATAACGCTTTTCATTCGACGTCGATATTTAACGTAGTTATAACGTAAAATTAACTGTTATTATTACCTCTAATACAATGTTATTAATAAACGTTAATAGATAACGTTAATCTGACATCGATTGACGACGTTAAGTTATATTGTACTTATTCCTACCGTTTTAACGTCTGCATGACGTTGGGTGTCAACGTCGAAATTATGATGTTATTTAAATGTTGTACTTGTTTGACTCAATGAATTTTGAATAAATTTTTTGTTTTTTTGATAGGTGAAAATATTATAACTATCTTATAATTTCAGTAATAATATCAATAACTATCTTATAAAATCATATTAACTTTTTTCTCAATTGGTTTAAGAATATAATTAATTTTAAAAAAAATATACGTATAAGATATTGAAAGATCCAATTATAATATATTCTGTATTTTGGATGCTTTATAAAATTAGTAAAACTATTATTTGTATATTGTATATTGATGCCATAAATAGAAACAATATTTATTAGTTCAATTTAAACTTTATTTATAATGAAAATAATTTCACGCATGATTATTCTGATCATAATGCTATTTCGCTAAACTAAGATATTCCATTTGATCTTTTGAACGATCAAACATTGTTTCAACTAATATAAACAAAAACCTTTTTTCTAAAAAATATTGTATCTTTTTTTATATAACTAAAATATTGGATATTTTTTGAATTTTGACATTCACTGATATTTTAATGTTTTTTAATTGAAATTATTTAAGTAAATTGACACTCAGTTATTACACTATGTAACAAATTGAAAACTTTTTTTCATACTTGAATGAATTACAGATGTCCGCGTAAATAAAGACAAATGGTAGAAAATGCCGTTTGCGGCATATTTTTATCAGATCGCGTAAATTAACTATTATCAATCAAAGTTGATAATTTTTGGGCTGTTAACTATATGTTTTTTTACACGGTTTGATTGAAAATTTCATGAGTAATAAAAAAATATAAAGTATTATAGATATTTCAATTAAAAACTATGACATTAGAGAACAAAAAATTGAAAAAATAGTCAGAGAAAAAGAAAATCCATTTTGCACTTTAGTTTGCTTAATATTGGACCCAATCACTCGGGCTCTAGTCTATAATCTTGTATTATCGCTTTTTTATTTTATTTCCTGAAAACACTAAAATTTTCGCATACACCTGTGAATTATAACCTCAAACATGCACGGTTCTCATCCGTTTTGTCTGAGCTTGATCTGTTTCAAAATGTTGTTCTGGAACACTCAGGTGTTTGAAATAAATTGCCTACTTTATTCTAAGCCATCTTCTAAGTGTCAAACCAGAACATTTTATCATCTCTAATAATATTCTTCAAATCATCTGGAAATTTCTAAAATCTTTTAGACGGGGCCCTAATATCATCGTTTCACCTTGAAGATCGGTTGACACCGTTTGTTGTTACAGTTGTAGCATGCCATCTACAACTCAGTTGTACATTGCACCTATTTTATCGACGTATTGATTGACTGCCAATAAATCCACAGGTAATCAGAAATCAAGTTTGGCTTATTTCTTTTCCGTTAGACCTGAAATCGGCGTATGAATCAACTATCATATGTGACTTGTTTACATTGTCAATCGAAATTTTTTAATTCAATCTTGTGCTTATAGTGTGAATATGTAAATGTATGTCGTATGATGATAATACTGAGGGTGTTCTTGTTTAATCTTTGCGCTAAATTATCTTATATTTATTGTATTTATATATATTTCATTCTTGTCATACTTATGTATTTATAATCTATCTAGTGCAATATTATTCATTAATTATTTATTTATTCTTTTTACTTAATTATTCAATTTATTATTTATTTATTTATTTATTACTTATAGGCTTTCTGTACAAAAATCGTTTTTGGTTGAGAAGCATGCCAGTTGTACTATGATGCAAAATTCGTAAAAAATAATTAATGTACTTTTCTTTTCTTTTGTCTCTTTATTTTTCTCATTTTCATTATACTTTCTGATATCAGGTTGACACTTATACTGATTGTGAGAGCTCTTCGTGACAACTATTTATGCTTTATTATTGTCTGCTTTTTTTTCTTTGGATTTGTCTGGTTTATGAGCAATATATTACTTACCGATAATTATTTTTTATACTAGTATGAGTCACAAATGTTCCTTTTGTAATCTACCTATTTCTAGTAAATTCACTTGTCTGAATTATCAGCGAGTTTATCACAAATCCTGTGGTGAATTTCGAGTAGTGAGAATTGAAAAGGACTCTTTGAGGTGTTGTCTATAGTGCCAACTCAACAGAATTAAATCACAGTATCATAAATCTCGAAAAGAACCAAATACTTCACATCGGTTATCCAGTGCTGGGTCTTGTCAACCTCTTCATGTCACGATATCTTCGTCTGAAAGAGTTCCTAAGACGCCCGGTACCGGTCACTCCTAAAAATAGCTCAAGTGATGACGAATTTAAGGTTCTGTTTCGTGGTGTTACTGCCAAACTTGATGCTTTTAATGTCCTACCACAGATACAAGCTGATCTGAAGAATCTCATATCACTCAAGTTGAAAGTTGACGATATCACCACAAAGCTGGACAAGGCCATTATCACATCCAATGAGAATTCTATGAAGCTAGATGAGCTCCGGCATCAAAATGCTCACTTCGGGCATTTTCATGCTTATGCACTCTTCATGCAATCCTCAGCTGGTTGCAGTAACTTCCACACGTTCGGATTGGAATCACGAAATCGTCATTACTGGATTATTTGACGCTGGCCAGAAACCAAGGATTCGAATTCTGTTGGCTCCGTGCTGGATAAGTATTTTAGAGGAAAGATAGAATTTCTCGTAGCCTCTGTTACCCTCAGGACTTCATGTAGTTCCGAATCGCACCACTTCTAGTTCTTAGGAAACTTTCAATTCTTTTTTTCGAGAGGACATATTTCTCATGAGGACTTAACATTGGATAGAAATGGACCTCCTCTTAACTATCAGATAAGAGGTATCAGAAATCAGACGAGGTATCAGACCTCCTCTTACTCCACTTACCAAGAGTGCACAACAGTACTCTCCACACGACACTAAGGCCTTGTAGAGAGAACGTAAATCCTTAGGAGTTGTCGAAACTAATCAGAGAGATGAGATGGTTCACCCCCCTGATGAAATCGGCAACTTTTTTATGTAATCAGCTGCCGACCTGAGGCGCTTATTTCCACCTTGGTCTCCATCTAGTGAACCTCGATCGTAGCAACAAGGTGCGATGTTCTCTTTTTCTGTTGTCACTTCTGAACATCTGCGTCTCGCTCTGGAAAAATCGTCTTCTAGAGCATATAATATTGATTCCATCCCTGCTCAGTATTACACCCTCCTAAGATTGCACGCCCGCAATCATTGAGTGATTACCGTCCAATCTCATTGCTGTGTTCTCTTTCGAAAATTACTGAAAATTTAGTTCATCAACAACTTCTTGATTATCTTCAGCAACACAATCGCCTTGACAGTTTTCAATCTGAATTGAAAGAGAGACATTCTCCGCAGACAGCATTCTTTCGAGTTCTTGACTACATCAGGGAAGTTATGGATAACAGTTGTGTTATTATCCTTGTTCTGTTTGACTTTACAAAGGCTTTGATCTCGTCGACCATGCCATCTTGTTGAGGAAACTTGAGTAGGTGACCTCTTCCTGTCTTTCTGAATGCAGACAAGCAGTAATCAGCCCTGATGATGTGCTTTCCCGTTGGCTTTCGGTAGATTGCGGTGTTCCACAGGGCTCTATACTTGAACCTACTCTCTTCTCTATCTAAATCAACAGTCTTTCATCATCACTTGATCACTACATTTATTAACTGTACGCGGAGGATCTCTAGATATTTTTTTATAGTCGTCCTGAGCAGGTCTTAGATATGCTTGGGAAAGTTTAATCTGACACCAACAACATCAATGAATGGGCTACTGATCATCATCTTGTCATTAACCCACGGAAGACCAAGATCATGATCTATGGGACTTAGCGTGCTCTCGGACTCCTAGACTCTGTTGAGCTTCCAAAAATTAAACTCAGTGTGACTCTCATACGGTTTGTCTCAGAAGCTCGTAACAGGCGTGTAATTTTTGATTCTTGTTTTTCTTGGCGCCGTCAAGTCAAGATGGTCATTAAAAAGATATGGTTCACTCTCCGTTAGATTAGACTTAGCTATTATGTTCTCTCGATTAATCTGAAACTACTGCTAATAACCTCATTCATTGTTTCTCATCTGGACTATTGCTTCTATATCAATCTGTTTGTGAACCTGTAAAGACGCCTTCACGTGGCAATGAACTCCTGCGTAAGGCTTTTTTTTCAACGTTAATAGAAGATCTTCCATCTCCTCGTACTATCTACAACTACACTGGTTAAATTCTGCTGATAGAAAGAAAGTTTTCCTTGGTTGTGTGGTATTAAACAAACTGAAATCTAGCTGCCCAAAATATCTGGCATAAAATTTATATTGAAGAACTGATTCGCTTGTTAGGGTGCTGCGGATTTCTTCTTCCGACCTTGTTGTTCCTTTCTGTCACACAACAGCTTTGGAGAATTCAGTCGTGGTCAGTGCTACTAGGTTCTGGAATACTACTCCAGTTTGCATTCATAAAATGACATCTTCTGGCACCTCCAAAAAGCACCTCCATGACCGGCTATTGACTGCCCAAACTTGCTAACTTTCTCGTCTTTTATTCCTTTCTTTTTATTTCTTGTTTTTAATTTATTTTAATTATTTCATTATTATTATTATTTATTTAGTATTTTTACAGGTGTTTTAGATCACCTATTACATAGGGGTCCGCTAGTATAACAATATCATTTACTCAACAAAGTACAATTTAATAATAGTTACATTTTGATAATCACAGATGGTGTTCTCACACATGACTCTCACACATAACTTACTCACATAATTATTCACACTGAAATTTTACGAATCGAGTTAACGTCCCAATACTTTCATTATTTTAATCACCACTAATCCGATCTTTCAATGCCTCCACAACAAGCTTCTCGATCCACCTGAGACGGTTGCACCCAAAAAATTTTCATGTACATTTTAAACGTTCCTATAAGTAGTATATAACACAATTTCCATATGCGAAAAACTGTAAAAATAAAACTAAGTAGTGACATTTTAACAATACTGATTGACCACTGACCACTTCTTTAATCTGACAAGGTAAATGCTCTCATTCACATACACGACTGTATGAAGTTGGATAACTTTCGGCTACCCTCTGTACTATCAATATTCATTGTACAATAATTGCGTTGGCAATGCTTGTTATGTCGCAAGTGGATTGTATTTTTTTTTTAATCTAGTCTAATTTAATTACGATTTGAATGATGGTATGTATAAAACTTATTTTACTATTTCAAAGTATAGCTTATTTTGATCAAGGATTTAGAATAATTGGACTGTATTTGTATTACTGATATTCTATTCAATTTCAACAAAATGCTAATAATACTGTGACTTAATCTATCAAAGCGTAACTAATTCGAAAAAATAATCAACCATGATAAAAAACTGGCCCAGAATTTATAAAGTTGCCCTAGCTTATCGCTATAGTGTATATGTAATTGCTCGCATTCACAGGATATTTTCTCATCGATATAACTATAGACTCTAATAAGTAGAACAAATTGACATATAAAGCACGAGTGACCCGTGTACTCTATTTACTCGTCTGTCTCAGAAAGTACAATGAGAAACGAGTGTCTCATTGCCCCTTTTCCGAGATATATACAATTAGTCTGAATGATTAAACAACGTCTCCGTAAATATAAATATAATACAAATCATGCTATTACAATATCTGAATCACAGTCAATTTGAATCTTAGTACAGGTAGGTAATTGTAACCATTGTAAATTAATTATTTGAATTACCCACTAATAAAAGGCACAACTATCACCTGCGTATCGTGACTCAGAGAGTTAACCAATTACAATCAAAGCACAACTGTCGATTCTACACAAGTCATCCACGCCTAGTCATGTTGAACCTCGTATACTTTCGGGGAAACTACTCTTTGATTTAAAATAATTATAATTTACTGAAACTGATATCAGCAAAGAAAAGCACGTAATTAGAATGAAGAAGTGAAGAAAACGCAAAGGTTAAGATTTCATTTGGCATCCAGCATATTCTCTCCAAGAGGGTGTTGTCCCTCGAGTGTCCCGAGCAGAGATAAGGGGAGATTGCTCACACCGTAGGAAAAAGTATTGGCAAGCAACAACGCCCTCAATAGTTCGAATGTTACGAAAACAGCGAGATTCGACTCTGTTTCGACTGTTCGTTCGATATCGAATGAACTTTAAACGGAGACGAGGGTCAGTCAAGCGAAAGAAATGTATATTAAGAGCGATGATTTATGATTGTTTCCTTGGTCATCTCTCTTTCTACGACATCTCATCGAGTTTTATTTATGAAAAGCCAACTCTATTCCAATAGTAGTTCTTATTTTGAAATTTATTTACTTAAATTTATTTATTATTATTTTGCGCGCGTCATTAACAATATTTTATATAAATAAAAAACGCAGTTATGTAAAATGTGTTGTCTTTCCTTTATTATTTTTTAATATAAAATATGAATATTAAAAAATATCAATTATGCATGCATTTATTTTCTTTTCAGCATGAAACGTAAAATGTTAATAATTTTCATACATAACTCCACCCATTTTATCAAGATTTTCTTTTAAAATATCAATCATGCATGGCTTATACTCAATAATTTTTAATTTATTTTAAAAAAATTAAATTTTACAAATTACAAGTGTTACTTATTTGAAGATGCGAAACAAAAAAATGAAGCTATATTTAATATATATTTTTAAATGCGATTTGCGTCCAGCCTCTTCATCGACTATTGAAGTATCATGCAAATCAATGAGTAAAACAAAGAGAGACTAATTTGCTTGAACGTAATGACAACTAGGACAAACAAAGATACTTCTCTAATGCAAAACTTCTAATGCGAACATTCACTAAAAGTGAATGTTCGCGCAGCGTTTTATAGCGGTGTTTCAATGCGCGAACTATCCAGCCGCAAGCGCAAGTTCCCTTATAACATCTAGGCTCTTAAATACAGTTTTTCATGACGACAAAAAGGAAAAATGCATTGTTCTGTCAGAATGGTAATACCCCACTTTCTCTACTCCTTTTTCTCTACCAAAAAGTTTTTCTACCTAATTTTTTCTCTACTATATCAAAAAATCTACTGATATTTTTTACTATTTATTTTTTCTACTACCTTATCAAACATTATTCTAAGTTGACATTTTGTTGACAACTTCATGTACAAACAATATGTCAAACCTCATTCGCGATCTGTACATTTGACAGTTAATCATAACTAAATTTTGCGTAAACAAACCCAAAATTATAATGGCACAATCAGTTCAACTAATAAAAATACCCAAGAGCACCTACTGGTCATAGGCGGGTATTTATATGTAAAAGTTAATACAAAAAATGGGCGCATCAACTGGAAATGTAAGGATGAGTGTGGTGCAAGAGCAGTTACCAGGGAACAACTAACCCACGGTCAAG
>JABFQD010003440.1:0-13243 GCA_022817045.1 Psix sp. ZL-2020 | reverse complement strand
GAAGAACGTAAAAACTTCAACACACATGTAAAATATTAATTTTAAACTGTATAATATAAAATTTCGATTGCAAAATATATAATTTAGACTATGAAATAATCAGGTTACATTGTTATTATAATATATTTAAATATACTGTCTATATGCTACTGTCAGACTGAAATCGGTTGCAGGCCAAGGCTATAAATTATAAAATTTTGAATAACGTTTTTGCAGTCTATTCTTGTTGGTGAAGATTCGGGTTTAATATTTATTGTTTACCGAAACGTTGGGACTTAAGTGAGGAAACTTGAATTGAACCAACTAATTGTATAGGTTACGTTAACTAAAGTTATAGGCATCATCTATAAATTAAAAGCTATTACCGGATGGTTTATGTGAGGCCACATGCAATTTTCACAATTGTATATCTTTAATTTTTACCGATTTAGTGCACGTAATTAAATAATTTTTTCATATTTTTAGAATAATATATAAATACTTCTATTCTGTACTATATACTCGTAATTAACTTTGAATTTGTTAAGTGTAAATAATATAAAATGTAAAACATTATAAACAAAGGAATCAGAAATAAAAGGAATGCAACAAGGTACATAATACATAAGAAGGGTCCAGGTGGTGTACGATAATGTAATATTTGCTCATGTGAGACGTCGAATTGAGATACGTAATGGTCTATCGATCAGATCCAATTATACGGGGGAGCCTTTTGAAATTGCGCCGATTCCACGGGGGATCGGTTCCGCCCGGGGTACAATACCCGTCGTGACATCGTTTACGAACCCCCCCGTGGTTCGCCGCGCTTATAAAACGGGCCCTCAAAAGCCGTGTAGGACGTGTGTGACGAGACATCTTCATTACTTTGCGGCCTCCGGGCCCCAACATCTCGTCCAATTTCGGCCTAATCGATTGCACTTTTTCCCCCGAAGTGTTTCTTGCAACGAAAAATATTAACCAAACTCCCGGCTCGGACCCAGGACATGAGCTCTTCAGGATAATTATTTAACTGAAATTTATGACCACTGATGATTTTGAGTTCACCGATCGGCAGCTTGTACTTTTAAGTAGGTAATCATGTGACTGTTTTTTGTTTCCCCTTAAGGTTTACATAAATACTTTTCCAATTTATCAAGACCGAAAATCTGGTTCACCGAAGTTAAACAGAAACCCTTGTTGGGGCTTGGTGACAGGTTTTAATATTGAAATGGATGTGCACGGAGAAAAGATTAGGCGTTTCAATTTGATAGAGATAAGACAAGTTTTATGGCATCCAGTAGGTGACACAACATGTTTTCTCTGAGATCAAATTCGTTTTTAATTCATTAATTTTGGAAACACAAGCCCCGTTTTACTGAGACAAGGGCTATAAAATTTCGTTACACGAGAAGCTGTTAAAAAGTATCACACTTGCGTCCCTCCATCTGTCTCAAGCCGTAAATCAAATATCCCGACCTAACTCAGTTCCACTGTAAAACCCCTATAAACTCTTATTCTTATCCGTCTCATTGAAACGCTTTTCTCTCGGCTATTGAATATGCGAAAATCATCGAATGGAATAATGGCTGGCGAAACACGCGAGCGTGATTTGTAATCGATTTTTTGCCGGAGTGAGTCGTTTTGTTCGATGCGTTGTTCGAAAGTTGCGATAAGAGGGTGGGGCGGCGAGTAACGAAGGATATAGCATAAGGAAACGAGGCAGCGAGCAAAGGGAGGATCGCTCGACGGGTTATTGGGCGATGCGGGCTAGTTTAGAGGACTCGGCGCGGTTCGGAGATGGCGCTGAGGGGTTGAAAGTGCGGTGCCTTGGTGGCCACGCTCGCGGCACAGGGGTAACGAGGGCCAGCCTTTATGGTCCGTAAAGATACGTGCCGTTCGGTTTACGTTCGGTCACTGTATGCGACGAACGTATCATCAAGCTAACGTAAGGCTATTTGACGCCCGAGCCCTTTGTGAAATCCCTTCAACGAATCTACAAAGCTAAAGAGTGAACCCGACACGAACCTATTACCTACTTGTTTTGCACGGCCGCGCACTTTATATGTTCCATGTAGCTTTTGCCTTTTGAATTTAACTGAAAGAGTTATTGGAAAATACAAAATGCCGATTCTAAATTGAATTCTTTTATAAATCAAGATTTTGTTTAATTGATTGTATTACATATTACGCTTTTTTGGAATAGTTTTTTTTCTTTTTCCCGATTTTGTTTAAATTATTGTATTGATTTGGAAATATGTTTTTTACAAAAGTGTATACTAACGTTATATATATTGATATATCTCATTTTTTACTATTTATGTATAATAAAAACTCGTTTTATAATTAAAATCATTATATATTCATCAATTCATTATAGAATTATAATTAATAATAATTATCATTGCAATAATATCAATTTATTCGTATAAATTTATATTAAACGTCATTGCAATTTAAATAAATTTATTTTATAAAATTCATAAATATTGTATTAATTTTTCAAATTTATTTTATTTTTATTGGTTGGAAAGGTAAGATATATTTATACATGATAGCAATATAAAATTAACACATAATAGAATTTTGTGTTGAATATTTGAAGACATTTTAATATTTCATAGTAATAATTTATAATATTTTTTCCTAATGTAATAATCCTTTTTTTCATCCTGTCGTTTGAAGTTTCTAAAATGATTTTAGAACTTTTTTATTCTAAAATTACTTAGCACTGACTGAACAAATTGCAATTTTAACATGCAAATATATTTATAACAGACTATAACAATTGTACGTATATATTTTATGAATTGATTATCACTGAATTGTAACATATATATAAAATTGTTCAAAGTTGAAATTGCACAATAATCATTATTAGTGTTTTATTGATAATAATGAAACATTCTTTACTACAAGCCATCAGTTTATTTATAAAATATGGAAGAATGACTGGAAATTAGTACTAATAAAATTAAATAAAAGTATTTAATTTCAACTTGAGTGCCATATATTTGACAAGCATGAGAGAAAATGATCATATTGGTATCAAAAGGCATATAAGCGATGCTGGAAGAGCGAACGTTTAGTCCGATGAGCGGACAGGCTTAACTGTGTGGTTCTTGGAAGATCTTTGAAACTCAAGTGTCAGCTGGGCAAAAAAGTGGAATCGTCAACGAAAACCAGTAATTATACGTAAAAGAACGCAAATATTTCGGAAGAATGTCTATTGATCGCACGCTCTAACGATTCTCCCTTTTCAAACGTCGTTCTACGTTAAGCTAAATTCTCTCTTTTTCTCATTTCCACCCTTTCGTTCGGTTCATTCGAAACGCGCTACCACGCGATCGCGTTTTCCCTCTTTTGACCGAAGGTAATTTCGAAATACATTTCACTCGATTCGAAAAAAAGAAGAGACAAAAACAGAGCGCGGCAGGGAAAAAGGAGAGGAAGGGCAAAAAGCGCTGCTCGATCGACACTGTAGCGAACCTCACGGTAACCTCACGGCCGAGCCACTGTAATCACACACAATCACGTTCGTGCATATTATGTACAACTACCCTGTCGGGAGTGTGCATTATACCTAAAAAGCGCTCCAAAAATGCCCGATTCGGCAGTATTTTAAAATGAGTCACGCGCTCGCATACAAACAATCATTCGCATCGGTATTGTTGTTTCGTCATTGTTTTTGCAATTTAGCTGATGAAAATGATTGCGCGAGTTTAACCAAATTACGCGTTCACGTTTTTGCAATGCCAATTTTTCCCTCCAATTAATGACATTTAATCAGTGCTAAATTGGCTTAATACGTCTGCGAAAGCAGATCGAAAAGCTTTTTCAGATTGCGTACAAACTTTTTCGTTTGCGCGCCATAAGCATGCACACAAAAACACATCATTTTTTGCATTTTGCAATTTTAAACATTTTTGCAAATTTTCACAATGAGAAGAAAAAATATTTTTCATACAAAGCTTTTTGTCATTATAACTCCGGAAATTATTTTATTAACCATAATACTATCCGTGTACATCAGGACAAATATATATAACATTATTATTTGAACTGGTAAACATATTAATTTATTTTATAGTAAATATTGATCCTTAATGAAAAGCTTATATTACTAGAAGTGCGTATTTCAATTTACATATTATTAAAGTTCTCATTATGTTTTCATCGTATTATTAACTTTACTAATAAGGTATGAATAAGGTATGAATGATGTATTTGAACATTAAAAACATATAAATTTCTTGTTCCATTGAGTAGTATGCATTTTTGAAACTTTATAGAAATTGTTAACTATGTGACTGCTCCGTAATGAAAAATTATGCAACCCAAAACTGATTTGATTTTCTTCAATCGACTTTTGCAAAATCCTTCGCACAACAATAATAATTTTAGTGTAAATCTCCTCGGAGCTAAAAGCGGAAAATTCAATTCTGCTCGTGCGAGCCTACATTTTTCGAGCCAGTGCGTTATATCGGTCATTACGAGCATTCGCACTCGCGACTGCTTTATACACTAGATCCTAAATAAATGATGCATTTTATGATCCCGAGTGTGAAACATGAAAAACTGTGGAACGAGAATGGCGGAAAAAAAGAGGTGACAGACGACGCGTGCGCGGGTCGTCGAATGACCGTGTTTGGTAATTATGAACGCCAAAAATGGAACCGAATGAGGAAACGAGAAAAGCGCGGTCAAAAGAGGATCACATCCTGGCTAAGAGGGGGAAATAAAAAAATGAAGAGGCATATATATACATCCGGAAAGCGAAAAAGCGAGGCGCAGAAAAAAGAACAAGTCGCAATTAGAGCACATGTCGCGCGGACCAATCGTTTGTATTTATTTGCAAACCGCGGCTTGTTTTTTTGCCAGAGTCTATATCAGCCCCGAAACTGCTACTCGTGAAACGTTGGCCTCTCTGTAGCGCGCGCGCGCCCCCTCATCGTTATTCAACACAACGATTCGTGTGTACACGTAATCACGTGTGCCCTCGTTGCGCATACAAACAGCCCGAAGCGTAATGCGCGTAAGCGCGGCACATGGCAGAGGTCGAAGGGCGCTGAAATTAGCCCTGTTATTGGTGCACCAGGGTATGACAAGGATACAGCTCTGCCGATACATATACAACAGAGAGAGAAGCGCGGCTTGGAAATAAACTCGAATGAAACGTGCGCCCACATGTGTGAGTATGTGCATTTGTGAAATAAGTCACGCACACATTGCCGCTAGGAATAATTCGTCAGCTTTTTGCAAATCTGCGTGCGCTTCGTGTATTTTGGTGTGTCCGAATATATGATCGCCGTAGTGGGATTGGATTTGAGGTTTCCAACGCGATCGCTACTCTGTTGCGATTGGAATTTTTAACTGCAGCTAAGTCAATTTTTTTCATGATTTTAAGCTGTAGTTCGACGTGATTGATTCGGCTAATCGATACTGGCTAATTTAGAACGAGTTTACTTACATATAACACTTTCATTGTAGATGTATGTTTTTAGTTAATCAATCATTATTTCAAAACTTATTCAGATATTAGTCTACTGTTAGTGTTTATCTTTATATCAATGTGGTTTAATTTTTTAACGAATTCAAATTTTGTTAGTACAATCATTTTTCAAATACGAGATATTCATTATTAAAAA
Organism: Psix sp. ZL-2020; assembly: GCA_022817045.1. Classification (NCBI taxonomy): domain Eukaryota; kingdom Metazoa; phylum Arthropoda; class Insecta; order Hymenoptera; family Scelionidae; genus Psix; species Psix sp. ZL-2020. Next base: position 7,619 of record JABFQD010003440.1, on the reverse strand, counting down.
AAGCACTTCAAAAATAAAATGATTCAAATTTCGAAGCTTTTTATTCATGAAAATTAAAAGTTTGCAGCATGCAATATTTTCAGTGTCATATTTGATATTGCAAAATGAATACTGAAACAAATTTCTGGAAAAATACAATTTTTCATATTGCATTAAAAATTAAATCCGCATAACGAATTGTAGATCAAAAGCAGTATTTCGAGATGCAAGTTATCCTGTAATGACGTCATGCGTCATTATTATTTGGCGCGATTTTGGTAAAATAATTTTTTCATTCGCTGGCGCATAAGTTGATTTGCTGAAGCTTCTGTAGGTGAATAGTCAACCCTGACAAGCGTTCACGTTTAAGGCACACAGAACAAGCACTATCATCTTTCTCTGTCTTCCTCGTCCTCCCTCTGATTGAAGCATGAATGGTTCGTCGCCGAGCAAAAGCAATATTCTTATACCAACTGGATGCGTTTCACCATACACAAGAGCCGGCTTTTGCGCGATTCTTTTTCACTTTCACATTGTTTTTCCTTCTCTCTCGTACACTTGCATTTGCATACAAACATTTATGTCGATATATTCAACCCAGACAAATGCTATGCTCGAAATAGAGGCTTAATGAAAAACATGTGTACCCATCCGAATTTAATATTAATCATTGCATTTCAAAATTCCAATCATTTTCATTTGTACACTTCTGTATCAACGAACTTGTTTGTTCTACAGTTTTTTTCGGTTTTCCCCTTGCTGATTCTTGTTACGTATAAATAATAATACTGCTTGTATCAAATTTCAAATAATTGTATACAATTCTGTGCTTTAATTATTTTCGCAACTGATATTAACAAGGCATGTTTTAATTGTTCTGTAATTTAGACTCAAATATTATTTTTCTGTGTGTTGGAAAAACAGCCACGTGCCGCATTTTGATCCAGGGATTTAAGTAGCGCCAAAAATTGGGGGTGCCGAGCGTTATGTAGAGCAAAGCAGCGTAGGGTTGGATTCTGTTGACATCTGCTCATAAAGCACCGCTGGCGCTCGGTGCATTCTAAACTGTGCATTAGGAATGATTTGTCGATGTGCCATGATCGATGTCCTTTTTAATTCCTGCTACAACTTAGCTCCCAATGATAGTACGATGAAGTGAGCGTGCGTCTCGTTTTCATTTCGAGATTTTTATAGCCATTGTCAAATTCACAGCCGGGTTTAAACCGTTGCTGTGACAATGTCATTTTGATGCATAATATTTAGAGCTTCTTTCACTCAGCTTCGTGGGATATCGTGCTAAAAATCTAAGAAGAAAACTGTCCTCGAAATTACAATGCTACAATTTTTTTTTAGATGAGAGATCTGTTTCGTCGCGTCAACAGTAAATACCAGTTGACATAAGCATAAAAAACTAGACCAGAAATTTACAAAACATCCCAATTAAGGGCGACCTTTTTACCTATGATGGTATAGAAACATTGAGAGGTAAAAACTTTCTCAAAACGGACGAAAAAAATAAGTTCATTCTTTTCTTTTTTTTCTCGTTCTTTGGCCTGGGATGCAAAAAATGCAGATCATGCTTTGTATTGCACTGTAAATCAATTTCTTTTTTTTACGGCGCGTCGAGAAACATTTCAGTTTTCAAACATTACGACTCATTTGGAAAACTGCTCTGTTTTGGTTAGAAATTAGTGCACGGGCTATATAAGTCTACATACAAAAATCAATGCAGCTTTGTTATGCTTTTCGGAGAAAAAAAGACTACGAGGTTTTAAAAAACTGCAAATATACAACACCATCTAAAAAAGAACCCAAAATGGGGTCTCATTTTTCGACCTTTTGACCAATTTTTATGACGATGCTCGTAAAAGCATAAAACAGTTCCCATTATAATCCAACTTGTGACAGAAAATCAGGTTACGCCAGTATTTGGGCCATTTTTTTGGTTTTGTCGTGTTAAAATAAAAATATATGATTTGTTTTTTAATTATAGCACTATATTATATGTAAATTTTTTTAAAATTGTTATCAACCATGAGAACGTTGAGACATAATACTTTTGTGTACAAACAGATAATGTTTTTTAGAGCATATATATTTTTCAAAAAAGTACTCCAGATTTTTAAATACATTCATATGTAATTTGATTATTGCCATAAATAATTAAATAATCATATAATTTATATATTTTAACTCTTGAATATTATCCAATGGCATTAAAACTTTTTTAAGATAACTAGATAAGATTAAGAATTAAATAGTTAAATGATTGGCAGAGAATAGGAAATGTACAATGTTCCTTGAATATTATCACAGAAAATTATTTCCACTCTTTTGTGTATACATTCTTATGAAATATTTTTGTCGTTATTTGTGAATTCAAAGAGTCATATGACAGTAGTCACGCTGATTATTGCATTAGCACTAAAAAATGTTTTATAACCACTTTTTCATTTCCTAAATCTAAGAATGAAATTTTTATGTCAGTCTGGAAACTTTTTTGTCTTCGAAGTCAATATTATGAAAAAGTCATTAAAAAAGGCCAAATATTGAAAAAAATTAATTTCCTTAAATAGTAAAATGTATAAAAATTATTTACCCAATGCACCGAAAAAACTCTCTACTTTTTTAAATGTGCTTTTCTAACTTTTTTATTCTGACCCAGAAAAAGTCTACAGCGCAATCTTACAAAATAAACATTAAGTAAAAAATCAAAAATCATTTCATAGTTTTTTGCAAGAATTAAAAAAATTTTATCGTGTAGATTGTCCGGTACAATAACTGCCGCTTGGGAACTAAAAATGTCAATTTGTGTTTATCTGTATTTTGAGATTGTAAATAATGATCATTAAAGATTGTAAAAAATCAAACGAAAAGGTCGGCAGACTAAAAAATAATGTCAGCACTGGCGAGAGAGCGGGTTGACTTTACACCACGACGCCTTTTCACAGTAAAGTTAATTCGTGAAGAATCTAAAAAAAGTCCCTCGAGGGAGTAGAGAAAAAGTGCACGCCGTAAAACGTGGAAATGCAAGGTAACGGGTGAAGAGTAATATAACCCTTGTGAAAACGGGTTGCGTCGGTGGAGGTTCAAATAATAAATTCATAAACAACCGCTATGCGAAAGGGATCGCTGTAAAACGTGTCATTTTTTAAAATAAAAAGTAAAAAAGTTAGTTCTCTTTGAGGAAGAGTCAGTCGGAAAGTTAAAAAGCATTACAACTTAAAAGTGGCGAAGAATATACGAATTAGAAATTTCATCAAATTGAAGTTTATATTTTAAATTTCCCGCAGTATAAAAAAGGGAGAGAAAAAAGAAGTAATAACAAATCACACCGTACAGTAAAATGAAGTTTCATTTTTGGTACGTATCTTTTTACGATATTAAAAATATTGTTAAATATTAAGAAAAATAAAAACAAATAATTATTATAAAACATTTCAGAATGAAATACTTGTTTTATTAGGCATCATTTAATCTAATTAATTGGCAAATAAATCACTGAATGGAAATAATTAGTATAAGCAGGTCATTGTAGTGTAATAAACGACTGAATAAAAGTAAGTAAAAATTACAATAATGACTTTATTTTCTAATAATGATAAGCACTAGTTTGACTAAATGTGTATTACTACAATACGACTAACGACTGTGCATTGCACACCTGTTAAGAATTCAAAGAGTTACAAATTGTAACTGAGTGACATCGATAAGATATTATCTCCGATGCGAATCAACTTAAGCTGTATTGACAAGAGCTCGGAGGTAATAGTTGCTTTTCTTTTAAATCTAAATAAGTCATAATTTATCGAGCACAATGTAAAATATTTGAGTAAGCTGGCTTATTGAAATTGTTTCACGTCTTTGAAAACAGGACAGAGATAGGACAGGTTGAACAATGACGACTGCTTGAATCCCCTCATAGTTGTCATAAACCAATTCCTGTTTCCCGATAACCGAGTTTTTAGCCGTTTTAACCATTAACTCACCGGAGACCTGTTCAAACAAATTGCACCTGCAAAAACTCACATCTACACACAGAAGAAACAATTTGACCTCGCAGTGCAATGAGTTTTCGAATCCTAAACTCTTCAATCGTCTTGGAAAGTTGAACAATCGAATGTTGAGCTTGGACAATGCACTACGCCGACTACTTAAAATTTACAGGGACTTCTTCTGCATCTCGCAGAGAGAACAGGGAAATAAAATGTTCGGACGTTTTGTTAGGAACATAAGCAACTGGGGCAGCGTGTTCATAAACAAGTGAAGCATTCTTGAAGACGGTCATTGTGTTGCGGAGGTGAACTCGAATGGCACAATGGCTGACGGGCTCACTTTTGCCCAAAAATGAAAAGACGTCACTTTTACAAGCCCTGGCCGGTAGTCCAATTTTGGGCCGAAATGTCACGAATGGCTTGACAAGTCGTAAACGAAATGACCATCGGCAAAAATGGGCCAGAGAAGCGCGCCCTTGGTTTGAATCATAATAGCCCAATGAGTAACAATTCTTCTTAATTGTCAGACATGGGAACCCTTTTGTTGGCCATGATGACGAGCGCTGTCTACGAAATGATTCAGACCCGTAAATTATCTGGCGCGCGTCCAACTAGTTGCACCCGTTCGCAACGGGTTAAAAAGGAAAAGCGCGCCAAATTTACGGCTTACAGACGGTCACTCTCAGCACGTGATTCTGCAATCCGATGAAAAGAAGACCTTCGCTTCATGTGCGCACGACATTTTGGGCCAATCCAACCCCGGGGGTATTTACGTTTTTTGATGGGGATTTCATCTATTGTTCTACGCTTTTGGGAAAAATTCTCTCCAGTAAACAGGTGTTTTAACCCAGACATCCCATTTTTCAAGTTTCGGGTTCAACTCACTCAACCGTAGTCATTTCAGAAAACAACAGTTTAGATATTTTAAAACGAAGTGTAAGAAATGAGTTCACTTCACACGAAAAATGTGTTATCATATCGTTCACGCTGAGTATTTACCTGTGCGAAAGTATCTTTTTCTTTGTTAGCTAGAAGATTTTGTTATGTACATGATAAAATACAATTTTTAGTTTGAATATTCTTTCCATCATTTTCAAATATCGTTAACTAAGTAGGCTTAAATTGAATTGTAATATACGTATTAGGTAAACATATTTAATATTCTTGAGTAAAAATTTATATTTGCCTTAATTTGTATGCAATATGAGAAACCTTTATGTAATATATATGGAATATGTAGGAAATATTAGTAGCAAAATTTATTGATTTTTTTCACTCAAAAATTTAACAAATTGTAGATATGTTAAAATGTTAAAATGTTGTTAATCCTTTATGGGTCATATAATATACTAAATTAAAATTTGAATACGCGTTGAATAGATATTAAATATATAATTATATAAGAGCATATATAATCTGAAAGTTGCATGTTATAAACAATAGTTCAGATTATTAAATAATCGATTCGTTTTCATTATTTTCTGAGTATGAAACAACTGATAAAAACATCAATATACCGAAAAAGTTGACCTTTAAAAAATCTAGATTACCAATTTTTAACACATATTTATATAATGATTATTTTAATTCGCGTCATTAAATGTTTTTGTTAATTTGAGTCGCCCATACATGATGATTTTAATAATTTTTTATTTATATTTATGACATTAAAAAGTGGCTCATTTTCAATTTATTTGTTAATAAGTATGACAGTATTTCAAACATATTATGAAGTTTATGTTTCTCAATAACATTTTAAATCATATTTATGATGATTAATAATAATGATCAAACGATAATCTTTGAAAAAACGATTTCATTTCACGGTTAATTTCTCCGTTTCAAGTGCAGTATTTGTTATTCCTATGACGTCGGCAAAAATAGCGAATGACAAATTCCCGTGTAGAAGAACATATTTTGACTATTATTATGAAAACTTCCTAACGAGCTACTGAGATTCTCCTAGTAACATTGTCATCATGTTTATGTACAATACAAACGTCTCGAATCCTGTTTAGTCTTATTTCGTGGGTCATTGACTAATTATGTCGAGCTGTTTTAAGGTACTCAAATTTTTCTAAATCTAAAGGGATTTGGAGATTCCCAGGGTAACTTGTCTTTATACACAAAAGTAATGAAGTAAACTGTCATTGTTTTTGGATATTTGAATTACTAGCAAGAAAGGTTTATCGAAGGAAAGGAATCACGGAACAAATTTCGGATCTCTTTTTAATAAAACGTTTTCATGGTACGTTCAGTTACTAACTGTTCGCACTTGCTGTATACAAATACGTCAATGTGACGAATCTCAAACAGAAAGCACGACGGACGTTTTCGAAAAGGGAAACATTTCAAACTACGCTATTTAATTCTATGTATACTTAGTATAATGTCCAAAATAATGCTTCACGCCATTTGTTTTTATTTGACCCTTAATTTTAAATACAAATAACTTTATCTGAAATAAGAGCGCAAACACGATGAGAAATACAATGCCAATGCTAATTAAGTTTTATTGCGCAGTTGCATTTTTTATCGTCTACTGTTATTAGAAGTATGATTATTTCGATTTGCTATTTTTCAAATATAACAAAAAACTAACGAAAAGCTCGGACACCTTTTATTGCTATGTTAACAGTACTGTATTAGCATCAACGGCCACTCGTGCTGATCCTATTTTTCTTCTTTCCTCTATATCTGACGTTTTATCCAACGCTGAATTTTTTTACAGATAGGAGTACATCATAGGTAGTAGAAAGCTCAGCTGGAAGAAGGTTTAACGCGATCACCGAGAGAATATTGCCCGTGTACTGACCTGGGCACTCGCTTTCGTGCACTCGCATCCAGAGTAGGGAGGGGGAGGAAGAGGTGTGGGTCGCGTTATACCGGAGCCCGCGCGAACGTTCATTAGCGGCTATATTGGGTGGATCTCGGAATTCGTGTAGTAAAGCCTGTGGCAAAGAGCGACGGAGAGCAACGCAAGAGCGAGAGCCCAAGAGGACGAGAGGGAGACGGACAATTCGGGGGTGGCGTGGCGATGCAAAGTACTCACTCGCCGGAGAGTTAATTTCGTGTGAAATTCGAGTGACTCCTGGTGTCGTGTTTTCTGAATTGCCGAACAAGAATTTAAGGCGCCGCTTTCGCTCTAACGGATACCTCGATTGATACTTGCACGCGATCAAAATACAATGGTATCCCAAAAATGCATTGCCTTGCAAAATGGAGCGCGGAAAAGACAGCCAATCATTGAAAAAATTTCGTTTCGAAAATGCTGAATTTCGAATTTGTTGTGACTAGCCTTTATATTTTAAAAGAAATAGAAATGTCACTTTTGTAATTTTATAATAACTTTGATAGAGTGAAATGAGTTTATTTTATTATCGTTATAATTGTTTCGGTCAAAGTCATTGATGATTTAATTGTTGTTAAAGAAATACAATCATAAATAAAACAAACTAATAAATAGAATTATCTTTGCACCAAGCTGAAAAATTATAATAATGTAACAATTGTATTTCATGAAATTAGATACATCATACAACATGATTACACAAATATTTTTATAAAATTTCGTTCAATTTTTATGAACATTTGCATCTAATATCTGGCACTAGAAACGGAAAATTTGTTTATATTATATGATAT
>JABFQD010003439.1:0-13243 GCA_022817045.1 Psix sp. ZL-2020 | reverse complement strand
ACCTGTATAAACATCCAAGATTCAATGGACCAAAATCAAGGTAGAAGTTTTTATAAGTCAACTCATTATCAGTATTGAAGAAATGAGTTCTTTTAGTATCTTTCAAACATCTTTCTAACCGAGTGGTTGCGAAGTAAAATTTATTTTCAATGAATTCAACATCGTGTACAAAATTCTGCTTAAAAATGTCTTCCATTTTTTAATCGTTTTAATGCAAAAAATCAGCAACAAATGGTATTATAATTATCTTAACTAAAAATTAAAAACGATTTGAGGTTGGAAAATAATGAACTACGGTATTAGCAATGAATAAATACTAACTCACCATTTACCATGGAAATAATAAAATTTCTTATGAACAATAACACTGGCTAAGTAAATATTGTTGCTGTTTGATTTGTAAAGCACATTGCGGTAGCAAATAAAACTATAATTTAGACAGCCACATCAGTGATTTGGTTTAACTAAGCCATTTGTGAAGCCATTGTTTGAATACAATAACCAGATTGTCATTTGTTTTTGTTACAAATAAATAAAGGTACTTATATTATCTGTAAATTGTTTATTCACAACGAAAAACTTATCATGATTCAGAGGATTAATTCAAAACACGAAAACAGAATATTTGTAATCATCTCTATCTCTGCTTTTATTTCAGACGATGTAATGTACACATACTTCGAATTGTATAGTATGTTGTTGATATACAGCGGCATTCAAAACTTGGCAACTGTCACTGTCAATCCAAATAAAGAGCGCAGTTTTTAGAACTGAGAAATTGAAACGTTTTTATATATGTGGAATTGAAAGAGACAAAAAGTAACAAAGATAAAGTCATTTTTCACGTGTTCTTTTATTTGACGTGTATCCATTTCATGTCTATTTTACAAATTAAAAGGCAAACATATTATAACACAAGATTTTTTACTACAAACAATCATATAATATGAATAATTAATGTAGTAATAAAAAATACGTGGAAGAGAAATTTAAAAGCTATACCTTAGTACATACTAGAGTGTCGAAGAAACAATGTGTTGTAAACGAATTATCGATCAAAACCATTGTTTTGGCATTTTGTAAATCGCATCTCTTATAAATCTGAATTAATTTGAAGCACTGACTATGCAAAAAGTACACATATCCCATACGGTTGCACAAATGTATTTTGTTTCTTTTCTACGCACATTTATAATTCTTATACACTGCAAATCGAATATTAAGTCACATAAATTTTTATTTGATTGCGTCGAATCGCAATCATAATAGAGTTTGAAAACGCCTGGCCGTTTAAGAAAGTATACATTTTCTTTTTGCGACTATAATTTCGGTTACATTATAATGTGACAAGTGAACTACACAATTTCCTATTTTCAGTCAGTTGTGATGTAACAAATTTTTCGGATTCTCCTGCTGCTCATTTCTTACACCACGACTGATCGAAATTACAATAATAAATCAAGACATAATGCACTCTTAAATCTATACTTCAATATAATCAGATCAATTTATCTCCATAAATACAGTAATAATTCGTATTTTATTCAATAATTATAAATCACACTTATTGCATCACTTTCAAATAAAAAGAACAACTGTATTTAGTGAATAATAAATAAATTCTAAACATATTTACAAAGTTACAGATTCATATTCGTCTGTACAGTAGTTTCTACGCAAATAGATTTATGTATTATTATATTTACGATATCATACATATGTCTTTGGATATTCTTGCTGCGCCGAATGACAATTTTTTGTACGCGGCTATTCGTAAACTTAATTGCTATGGTTTCTCTCGCGATTTCGCAGTTAATATACTTTTCTACTGGTCGAATTAAAGAAAATTTCTCAACGAACATTTATAGAGATCTTTGCATATATACACATTGATTCGGACTTATAATTTACCATCGATAATACTTTTAGTAGCATAATATTATATACATTGCAATGGTGACGCTGTAGACAATTAATCCAGTAAGGACACTGGCGAATTTAGTTTCTATTCAAGATTGATTTGAGACCTTAAATATTATACCTACCGCACACAATAGTTTTTTCTATTTTTTTTCTTTTTTAATTATTGGTTTTAGAAATTAGAAATATTTACAGGAAGAATATCTTGGGCCAGTGACTTCTACACCTATGTAAATTCTTTGGATTTCATAGTTTACAGTAATATTAATTCTAAAAAGTTAAAAAAAGATATTTCTTTATTACACATTCACTTTACGTGCATAAAGAAGAATTTAGCGCAATATGAGGAATACGATATCGATTAAATCAAAGTAGTAAGAGGATTGCTCTACTACATCAATTGTGATTTTCATTTTTTGCTTACTAAACAGCAGTTAAACCAAAATATTCAGAGTCGAAATAAGTATTTGAAACGCAAAGAAACAAAAATAAAATTGTTTTTTAGTTTTATTTCTGTTTATTTTATTCATTTCAACACTGAATTAAATTTATAGATATATTACCTAAAAAAAGATTCAAATGTTCAACAAATTGAAACTTAATATAAGATTTAAATTTTTAGATACTTCAACATAATATTCCATGTTAATTTTTTATTTTCAAGATATTGACTAAATAATTCATTTAATTATATTTACAAGAATTTTTTTGCATACTCTAAACTGTTCTAATTGTTATATAAAGATGGTGTACTATAATTTTTTAGAAATTGAACAATAATTAATGCTACACATTGTGTTTTAAGAAGCTCATTATTCATAATATGAACGTCGTTCTAATTCTTTTCTAAAATGGCTAATGAAATATTAAAGTAATTAAAAAATATACTTCTCATGAATCTATATATTTAAAGTAATACATAATACATAAAATATAAAAAAGATATAAGGAAAATATTATTAATTGTGACAATTCCGCTAAATTCAACAAATTTACATTCTTGCTATAAAAACGCATGTAAACATGCCTGAAATCTGGCATATGTATCCATTCGTAGAAAGTTTGAAATTAAAGCGCCAACAATTTTTCCAATAGATTAACTTAATCGGATATTCATTAACAAAATTATATAAATTTATTTTTTGGTAAATACATTAACGGCTGCTGTTGAAAAGTTTCAAATGCAACGTCTGATAGGAATTAAAGGCACGATCGTGAAAGTGCAATGCGAGATAATTTCAAATGTCAGTGTCATTGAAGTAATATTCTTTTTAAAAGAAAAAGTGCGATGATTTGTCAATTAAAAAGAATGTGTCGCACATTTTTTAGTTTAAAAAATCAACAGCATTAAAATAATCAAGAATAACAAAAATAATTCGCAGCAAAAATGCTGTCAGTATCATCTGTTCGAATGTGCGACAATTACTTGAAGTGCACTGGCATTGCAAATAATGATATAATACATTTTCACTCCTGGTTGTCCTTAACACCTAAGAGCTTAGCAGCATCATCAGGCGTAGCCTGCAGTACTTTATCGATAATACTCTTATCTCTGATACCTAACAAGTTAGAGATCAGATCATTATCATTATTGTCCGCCACGTCCACGTTGTCACTTGGATCGTTATCAACATTGATATTTTCCATTCGACCAGTGAGATTACTAAGTTGTTCGTACCGATTGAAAGTCACTAAACTGCTTGGTGCTGCATCAGCTGTTGCCACCGGCGTGACAGTTGGTAAAGACATTCTGTCACGCACTCTAGATGCACCAGAATTCTCGAATATTGTTGACATGGATAATTGCTGATGACTTCTTGGAGCGATGACAGACAATTGGCTAGATCCGGCTTCATTGCTTTCAGCCAAAGCCTTTTTCATGTTGGCTTTTTCAATGTGTTTGGTACTATGTTTCTTTCTGTGCCGGAGCATACTGTGTTTTAGAGTGAATTTTCGCCCACACACATCACAGGTAAATGGCCTTTCTCCAGTATGAGTCCGCATGTGACGTCGTAGGTCTTCAGCGGACCAAAATGGTCGTAAGCAAAATGCGCACTTCACCTAAAGAAATAAAAAGTAACAATTTTTATCATTCAATTCTATTTTAATTATTTTATTCATGAAAAATGTATTTTCAAATTTTGCATGGATCTTTACCTTGCGATGGCTGTAATCTGGTTTGGAACGTCTTTCTTCGTTGTCACTAGTTGATCTTTGACGATTTTCTTCATCAAACGACGTTTTGCGGATCAACTCTTCGAATTGTGCAGTGTGGTTGACGCTAAGATGACTTAAACAATCATCCCTAACAGCGAATCCACTGTCACAGAGATGGCACTTGAATGGTGTTTCAGTAGGGTTTGGTGAAGACCTTGGAGATCGAGGAGATTTCTTAGATCTCATGTTGTTATTCGGTGAATCATCTGTTAGTTTTGAGCTAGATAAATCAGGATTTGTGCTCATTGACATGTTCTCTGGATTATCAGAAGATGAACTTTCATATTCACTGTGGTCTTCCTGCTTCACTAGATGCTCCTGGGGACTGTTAGGCTGATCGCTCATCGGAGTACTAGATCTGTAAAATCGCAATATTTACTATTAAAATAAGCCAAAATAAAACGAATGAAAAATTAAAGCTAAATTTGACCATGTTCTTACTAACCTAGATTTCCTTGGTTGTGGATGCTTTGATTGTTGATGTTTTTTTAAGTTTCCAATAGTTGAAAACGTCGAGCTGGGACAATAGTTGCATTTATAAGGTCTCTCTGGAACATTTCTCATTGCAAAAGCGCTGTTATTGTTGATAATGGTAGAGTTGTTATTGTTACCATTGTTGTTGATTGAAGTCAGAGGTTCTTGAGTCTCAGTAGCACCTAATCCATTGCCCGGATGCTTTCTAATCAAATGACGGTCACAATTGGATTTGGTTGTAAACAAAAGACCACAATGCTTACATCGGAAGGGTTTTTGACCAGTGTGTGTCAAGATATGACGCCTCAGAGATGAAGTCCATGGAAATTGTCTTTGGCAATATGGACAGTTCACTCGGTTAGGCGCAGTTGAATAAGCGGACTTCTTTTTCATCATTTTTTTCTTTTTCATACTTTTTTTCTTATTGGATAAATTGGATTGGTTAGAGCTCCCCGAGTTAACAGAATCTGGAAGAGACTTGTCATCACTGCAAGAATTGTTTCCATCACTCGCTGAGGCAATTAGGCCTTCCTCTTCACTCATATAATGAGATTGAAATTGTTGATATTGTTGAGTAGCGTTGTCAACAATTTCTGATACACTGGCCAAATCAACCGCAGAGTTCTCATTTTCTCTGTTATCTGAGTTCACAACTTTAGTATCCCTACTAACAGATATTACTGAACTAGTCATAGCTTTGGTTCCAGAAGTTCCAGGAAGTGGGCTGCCATATTTATCGTAATCTTCATTAATATTTGACATACTTCCACCTCGATTTTTGGATTTTGACAAATCGTACACCTCTTCGGATTTGAAATCTGTGATTCTTTCGCCAGACTGAAGAGTTTCCTTCAACATACTTGAACCACAGTCAGAATTGGTAAAAGATTCACAAGAATCTTTGTCATTGGGTTCTTCGTCGATCACGAGTTCCTCTTCAGAGTCGTTAGGTTCTGTCTTACAATTTTTCTGCTGCTGGGCCAGAATCGCATATTTTACTTGATTTGATATTGCATGTTTGTTCTCGTTATCTAAAGATTGATCCATATCAGGGTAGTATCCATCATATGATTGTGACATTGAAGTTTCTGGTCTACGAATTCGAATATTCATCTTTCTTGGACTAGATGGAGGGCGACCTCTATTAGAGCGCGAGTTTCGTGGTCTTTTCTTCCAAACTGCAGGGTGTTGTTGTTTAACATGTCTATCCATATTGCTGCGAAGAGTAAATTTCGCTGAGCAAATATGGCAAACATGGGGTCTTTCAGTTCTATATCTTCTTTGCTTCTGCTTTGGCATTAAATGACCATTTTTCAAAACCATTCGTACAGAGTTCGCTGTCGAAGACGTTGTGGTGTTCAAATTATCCCGCGAGGGTGCGCTCTGTGGACTGACGTTTTGTGAGGTTGTCGTTGGTTTGAAATTGTTTGGATGTTCGTTGTTCATTGAAGCTAGTGATCCAATAGGTATAGAGGATGGTTGTGAAAAACCAGAATTTCCAATTACTGACTGGACCAAGCTACCACCGCTAGTTTGAAGTCCTCGTACAAGCTCTTTCTGTTGAATAACATCTTTTAGCGGATAATCGTTTAAAAAATGTTGATTTAACAGATAAGAATGAAACATCGGATTGTTACTCATATGCATTCGGAGCATATATTCTTTGTTGTACAGATTCTGAAAATTAGAAGACGTTGCACCAGATAGAAGAGCTTGGCTATAAAGTAACTGATTAATGTTGAGATACGAATTGTTATTTTCAGAATCTTTGACTGAACTGTTGTTATTTTCATTGACATTTGTTTCAGGTGTACCATTTGTCACCTTTTTTTTCTCGGACGATTTTTTACTTAAATCTAAAACGTCCATAGACAGATCCAAGGGTCCATCATCGTTAAGACTATTTTCACGGGATGTATTTGATGGACTAGCTTCGTTTCTTTGGTGGGCTGGAACATTGGCTTCATTGACTAGAGGTGAGTTTATTCCTGAGCTTCCAGATTCGTGGCCATCTTCACTTCTGCTACTTTCAATTCTAACGGTTAGATTCTGCGGTTGATCATTTTCTTCTGCATCTCGAAAACCATGTTCCGAACGCTGGTTGAATTGTCCGCGCATGAAAACGTTGGAATTTTCAAAGCGATTCATCATCGTCATATCATACAAGCCAGCTTGCATTGATCTTTTCAACGACTCCTGTGCCAACAAAATCGGCTTAGCGTCAATTGGATTCGGCAAGTAATGCGGTTGCGCGGGCAAGTGTATTTGTGACGCTTGTCGTAGCAACTCATTGCGATCGCTGACAAACTTGGGAGTCTTTTTAACATCCTCTCGAACTTTGTCATTGACACTTTCCAACGGAGACTCTTCGATTGGATGATTATGAATCAGACTTTGAATTTCTCGTTTATCTGTTTTGTTGTGGCGATTACGAACGTGTCGTTCACAATTTGCCTTAGTAGTAAAGGCAAAATGGCACTCCTTGCATTCAAAGGGACGGTCACCATTGTGAGATCTCAGGTGCTTAATCAGAGTTTGTTTATCTGAGCTGGTGTACGGACACATGTTACAAGGATAAGGTTCGTTAGGTCCAACGTTCATATGTGCTCTGTTGTGGCCCTTCAGAGCTCGGAGATTTGGAAAAATCATGGTGCACAACTTACAAGGAAATTCTCCTTTTAGTTTCATTTTTCGGAACTCGTGGGCAAAGTCATCTTGCATTTCTTCTTCGTGGTGATCAGATGATGGAGTGCCAGAAGAGCAAGATGAACTAGCATGCTGACCGTTCTTCTTTTGACATATGTCAGGGGTACTAGTTTCAGATCTTGCTAGATTATGAAAGATTGATCCTGAAGTAACTGACAGAATTGAAGGAATATCTGCGAGATCTTTGCCTTCTTTAGCTTCAGCTAAAGCAGCTTTGTTTTGGAGGTGAAGCCCATCAAAGAATTCTGTCGTATTGGAAAGCTCTTCATCAGCATGACGTGGCTCATGAACAGGTAAGCCGCAGTCTCTTTCGTGGGCTTCCAATGCCGATTGACAGGGAAATGCGTGATTGCACTTATAACACTGGTACTTGGCGATTTCTCGGGATGGTGGGCGATGTAGCTTCTCTTCGCACATGCTCCTAGCAATCGTGGGAAACTTGTCCGTCGAGAAATCGATGAACGTGAGGTCTTGGAATCCTCGGATGGACTCGCTATTTAGACGACAAGAACACGAATGCTTTTGATATTCGCAGTCGTCCATAAACATTCGTTTACAGTTCTTACATTTGGGATGGTGTTTCTTCATATGCTCGTCCAAGTACATTTCGTTGACACAGTGCGTCTGGCATACATAGCACCTTAAAATATCGCTATTGGAATTTTCATTGTCCATTTCTCTCGTTTTTTTGCACTTGATCTCTTCGTCGCTCTTAGCGTAAGTTAAGATCTTGCGCTTGGAACAATTGAGAGCAGTTGACTTAGAGATTTCGTTATTATTGTACTCTTCCTCGAGATGGCTTCTCCGTGCCGAGTTGCCAGAATCATCACTGGCCTCCTCGGAATCAGTAACGCTATTTGGTGATGCGGTCCGATGACTCTTCTTAACGTGTCGGTTCATGTTGCCGTTGGTTGTGAAAGACATCGCGCAGTGATTACATTTATAAGGACGCTCCCCCGAATGTACCACAGTGTGTCGGTCCAAGGAACTGGCAGAGCTTAGAATCTTGCCGCACAAGTTACAGACATACTCATTTTCGTGCAACTCCTTGTTATTTAGCGACTGGAAGTGTGCTTGTTGCACATGCTCCGCGAGGTCTTCGATCGTTGGCTGCATCAAGTTACAAAATCGACAAGCAAGCCCGCGTCCGGTTATCTGCAACAGAAGAGGCAATTGTCACAAGTCGTTGGATAACTAGCCGGAGCCATTGTTTGTTGAAATTCTCACTTATCGGTGATAATACGCGATACGATGCTTAGTGTTTGAACTTGATCGTCCGTGGAAAAATTGTAATCTACGTTTTATCTCGAGAAGGATTTCTCGGACGCGCGTAATTTATCTCAAGTTCTCAAGGTTAATAAAGACTGTTGGTACGAGGTTACTCACCATCGACGAAGCAAGATTTAGCGCCTCATTAGTGCGTTTGATAATGTCCAAGTCTGTCGCCACTGCAATAAAAGAGAAATCAATTGTTATTCGTCATAGCCAAAGCATTTGGAACAAAGATATCTTGTCAATTGAATCGACACACGAAATGTTGCTTTCATTACAATCCAAATACCAGGAAAGAAAAGTCGCCCACTACTATTAATTTTCCAAATTGTAAACTTCTCTCCTTTCACCCATGCTGGCATCACAATGAAATTGCCTTCCTAGTATTTGCAACGATAATTACAAACGAATAACGCGTGTGAAAGTAACGACGCGAGCTTGAAACTGTTGCAACACACCGGCCGCAGAATCCGAGGAAAGCATTACGTGCGATTAGTAACCGTGAAATGACGCAACTTTGTGCGAGTTCGACACGAAGCGTGCAATTTTGCATAATAAACGAATCTCCCGGCCGAAGAGTTCGGCTGCTCTGCTATGCGCGACGCTAAGAAAAACCTTTGAACCAACCTGGAAGAATCGATGATCGAGTGAATCATGAAACACCGACGCGATAAGCTGGCATACTCGAGCCAACACAAGGAATCAAATGATGCTTGACGGGACTGTTATCAGAAATAGCAATACGAGAAGTGCATTGCAACACTTTTATCATTACTCTACATTAAACTATAGTGTAACGTTGATGATGAGTAAGATTGCTTGTAGAAATGAGTGTTTGTTTTCTCATAAAAACATTGGTTGTTTCTAATGTTAGTCATGTCCCCTTTGTGTTGCAAAGCACTTCCGGTTATTCAAAGTGGATGTACCAGCGCGATCAGAAGTTCTGCGTTCAGTTTTTCTAAAGACCTTTTTAGAACCGATCAAACGATCCTAAGGAATTTGCTGTATTATTGGATATACTTATTCCGTAGTGGTTTCGAGGTAATCGATTCACTGAGGTATCATTATTGGCGTGGTAAGTAAATTCTTTGCCAGGATAAGCGTCGTCGGTGCGCATCTATGTGGGTTGCGTGACATTAATTGAGTGTAAAGAGAGACGTGAAACAAAACCCGCAACTGAAGGCGAGGCATTGGATACAAATCGAACAGAAGCATCCAGACATTAATTACAGAAGTCAATATGCGTATTATGTTGATTGTCATTTATCTTTTTAAATACTGTTCATATAGATCGATATACAAAATAAAATCAGTTTTTTCATAACAAGATCACTTTCGGAGATACAGGTAGTTTTATTTTCTAATTCAGGTATCGAATATGACCTAAATTTTTATTTTAGGTTAATTTGCATTTCATTGATCTTGTTCGTTTTTTTCATAATATAAGTGGTATGTCAAAGTTTGACATTTTGTATCGATCGGTTTGTTATTTATGGTTGTTTATGTATTTGACATAGAAGATATTCTGAATTCTCAGTATTTTGCTGTAATATACTGTTGTGTATGAAAATCCTTATCTGCACTGGGGAACTACATGCGCAGCTTTGTTTTATCGATCTGGCTATACCAAAGATAGGCAGAACATCTCTGTTTATCAATAATTTTCGTCAGCAATGGCATGATGTTACCTCTTTGTTAGTTCAAAAATTATTACCTCTCAAATATTGTGATGAATCTCTAATTTCAATTAGCTTTACACGACATTTCATTCAACTGAAATACTTCATGAAACATTTACAAGTAAATGGATAGAAATAAAGTATTTGATGAGTATTTAAAAATACATTTTAAAGTATTATTCTAAAAATAAGTAGTTAAAGAGTACTTAAAATTGTCGAACCATTCAGTTTCTCGTTTTCTCTTGACACAAAGTTTTCTTGACTTGAATTTATTACGAGCACAGAGTTTGTTTATGACAACTGACCTAATGATTATGGAGCCTGGTCCTATACACATTCAAACTGCAAAATAACGTGGTTGATGATTTGCATAACGGGAGAATAAAATCCACCCGAAAGACTGACTTTATACCGCGCGAGTCGTAAGCTGTCAAACGTGACGCGAATGTCAATTGTTCGAGTTGTCTAAGATGTCCAACGATGGCCCGTAACGGCGAAGAAGAGTTGTGAGAAAATGTGTTTTATGGCTGCCACTTTATAGACAATTTATTTCACAGATCAAATTATCATTTGTTTACCTTTGGCTTTACAATGTCATTTGCGGTTCCAAGAATAAATTCGAAAGTTGTTATATACATTCGATTCAAAAGTGTTTCCTTAACATTGAACAAATTCTAATACATGTTATTGATCTCATTTCTTCAGACACAACAACATTTTTTTACTCGACCACTATTTTTATACTTGAAAAATTAATTTGTATTTTATTAATGCGTTTCACAGATAAAGAGATTAATATACAATCAGATTTATTTTATTTATAACCTTTTTTATTTCATTCACTGGAAATACTTTTTCTTTAATGACGAAGTTTATTTTCTTTAAATGTTATTGATTAACTTTTTAAACGATCAAAGTTTATTTTCAAATTTTCCGTTAAAAATAAATCTAATCAAGATAAAAGTCGTATCAACTACAGCTTTGTCGAAACTAATTCTCAATTATATAAATAGTCCCTATAGTAACATTACATCAAACTCTGTTATTGATATTTTCCAAATATTCAAATCTTTCCTTTGCGTTATTTTATTCATTTTTGGAGCTCTTTCTTTGACGCTAATTGCAAACAGTTGCGTTTGTAAAAGCAAAACTGTGATGCTGCGCATAGTTTGATTAATGCTTGGAAAAGCTAGGGCGTAGCAACACGCCCCGATTGGTCCGAGAACTGCATCTCGGTGGCTTTGAAGTAATGTCTTTTCTTTCTTTGTCTCGAAATCGTAGCCAGTTTGCGAGACCCAACGCCCACGACCAATCAGCTTCCGCTACCAATCACGCCTGCTCAGTGCTCTCTCGCTGTCTCGCTCTTTCTCCGTCTGATCGCATCGAGCGGCCTATCCTTGTTACGCAGCCATACAACCGCTCGGCTCATCTCTCTCGTGCTCTCCCTTCCGTGCCTATTTCTCCATGGCACCTATATACCTCGATCTCCTTCTTGCGACTCTCCACCGACGTATTCTCTCCTTTTTTCTCCTCTCGCTCGGAAAGCTGGGATACACCCACGCTCTGTGTGAGAGAACCAAGCAAAGATGGCGCTTGGTTACTGTGTTTCGAGAGCTGTAACCCTGACAACCTTGGACTATCCACCCGTGACCACCCCGACCCACCCCCTTTCCCTCTACTCTCTCATAAAATTCGTCCCTGACGTAAAAAACGACTTCCAACCATTTCCTTTTTTTACTTCAAAAAACCAAACTCTTTTTTATTTTCAACCTTTAATTTCTAGCATTCGTTCATTTGTATTCTCGTATTGAAATTTCGTCAACAATCGATATATTGTTTTCGATCAGAGCATATGTTCGTACGACTGAATGAATAATTAAATCGAGAAGGATATTAGAGGAGAATGCATCATTTATATGTCCATGATCTCACCAAGTTTTGATCCTTACACAAATCGCGTCCGGCAGTTTTCTAGAGCCAACATGAAAAATGCAGAAAGGTTCGTGACAAAATCGAGCGCAACTATTTTCGCGTTGATCGTCTTGCTCTCGAATTATCTTACCACGGCATATCTAGATAACGACGGTGCTATATCCAGCCTATATGCACTTACAAAGATTGTCCGCGACATTACGGAAAATCGTATACGTGGCCCAACTGCAACTCTCCATGTATTTAGATTCTTATAATCTATATTGCGTGCAT
Source organism: Psix sp. ZL-2020 (assembly GCA_022817045.1). Classification (NCBI taxonomy): domain Eukaryota; kingdom Metazoa; phylum Arthropoda; class Insecta; order Hymenoptera; family Scelionidae; genus Psix; species Psix sp. ZL-2020. Next base: position 770 of record JABFQD010003439.1, on the reverse strand, counting down.
TTGTGTGCGCATAGTTCTTTCTGCCTATGAATTGCGATACCACAGTCCTGACTGATTTAAACACGCAAGTTTGATAATAATGACCCATTTTCTTTCTTAAAGATAGGCACACAAGGTTTTTTTCACGGCCCGGCTGGTCCGTAATACTTGCAATTTATTGCATAAAATGAACTCTTGTTCTTATACATTTTTCAATCAATGAAACGTACTTTTTTACATTCATCATTAATGAGCATTGATTTTCGAACAGGAAAAGAAGTTTTTTTTGTAAATTGACGTAAAAAATAAAAAATCCAATTCGCGAAGAAAACACGCTCAGACTTGACTATGACAAATCTCGCCGGTATCCAACTGTTTTGTAGGTATTATCTCGAGCGAATTGTCTTTACACTGTTCTATAAGTGAAGTCAGATTGTTTTTATTTCATAATTAAAGAACGAACTATAAAAATTACGTTTCGCCACGTGGCTTTTGTTAAGAAAAGACAAATAACATATAAATAGCGAATTATCCGCGATTGCATGCGGTTAAACGTGTACTTACAAATCTCAAAGTAGTTAGCACTGATCAAATATTCACACGGCGAGTTGAAAATGATAATAATAAACTTTAACGAGACACAATTTCTACTTATTTGATGGTCGCTATGCCATTCTCTCTCACACACATTAATCTAGCGCGATATTATTTTTAAAGCACGTGATTACAAAATTTGATATTGGTGTATATATATATTGGTATATATATGTAAATATATATATATATATATA
>JABFQD010003438.1:0-13244 GCA_022817045.1 Psix sp. ZL-2020 | reverse complement strand
ATAAAATATATAAATTTGCCGTTAATTGATAAAAATATTAATTGATAACTGTCGAAATTGAGTTCATAATTGAAGAAAATTGATTCGAAAATATTTTCAAAAATAAATCAAATGCACAATATATTTTCATTACATTTATTATTATAATTGTTGAACGTAAAATCATGGTACTATATTTTTAGATCTTATTTCATCGATTTAGAGTTTTTTTTCCTCTGAAATTACTTTTTTACGAGATTCTTCTTCGAATATTACTCTGAAAATTAAACTTCAAATATGTTTCTAGAAAACAAAGACTAAAATAGTTTGAATAAGACAAAAGAAAACAATATTACATGTTTCTTTTTTTAAAGAAATATCATATTTAAGTTCATCATTTGAAAAATTAAAATGATTCAAATAGTTATTCACTTGAAAACATGAATTAGTTTTAGTTTGTCGCAGTAGAAACATGAAAATAATGTTCAAATGTTTCTTCAAATATATCATGAAAATATTCAGTCTTTGCTAAACTATTCAAGCGACCTATTATATTATAAGACGCTAAATGTCTGTGTTCGTTACATTGCGTGTCTTATCGCAAGTGCAAAAACTTTTGATCAAATCTTAGAATCACATATGAATCAAACTACCGAAACTATAAAATAAGATCTGAGGAAAATGATGAAAGTTATTATTTCCCCATTTTTATTATCAAATAAGATTACTAACATCCCACAATATGATACCCTGAAACTTATTATTTTTAGATTGCATTAAAAACTGCAGCTGATCTCATTAACTTTTCTTTCATTTTCAGGACACTACCAATAGAAAATGTAAACTGAATTTAACACCTCAGATTGAACGTGTAACTTAAAATGATTCCTTCAACAGCATTAAAGAAGTCAAACAAATCATGGCTTAAATTTAATTATACAATTCTCGCATCTACGAAATTCAATATAAACAAAGTGTAGCTTTGTAATTGTATCGTTCCATAGATTAGAATACACTGAAATATAATGCGAACTTTGGGATATGTACTCTAAAAGACCCGGACAGTTGGAACGAAAGTACAGCATTGACAGTTTAAAGCTCGGCGCAAATAAATCTGATAGTCCTGGAAGTTCGAGAGAAAAACTACCAGTCATTGGCTTGCTAAAAAACGGAAGGTAATGATTATGAAAAATATTGTCTATTTAAAATGAATCGCATAACACAGTGTTTATATGAAATTTTGATAAACAGAGCGGAGCCACTGGTGGCGGAACTGCAGAATGCAACTCCTGCGTTATCAGACAAAATTAACCGTAGAGCTGAAATTGTAGCTGCAGTGACCAGGAGACTTTACTCGCACGGAAAAAAGCATCCGGAAGAAAGCAAAATTACAGTTGCGATTCCAATAGCGGAAACACCTCCGGAGGTTGTAAGCATCGAGGAGCCGCCTCCGCAAAGTCCCGTGTTGGAAATCCCGGCAATGACAAAGATACGTTTACAGGAAATATCTCGCAAAATGTTGGCTAAGCGCAGACGAATAATCGTAGATACGCAAACCGATTTTTATGAATCGACCACCCGGGTTAAGGACGTGTACACGCTGACTGATAAAATTAAGCAAAAGGATGCTGGCGTTCTGACTGACGAGCATGAAGATCTGCAAAGTTTTGCCAGCGGCGTATTTCAAGTCAGGAGAGTTAAGGAGATGGCAACTTTAACCGACAAGTTGCCGACTACTGTTATCAGGTAGTTTCTTCATTTGGTTATATTCACAGAACAAACATAGATGAGTGTTGCGTGTCAGCTTGTAATTTGCTTCTTTCTTACAGATTTCAAGATGCTACCTGTGTGACGGAAAATGATAATTACGATTCAAATCCGCCGCAAGGTGATTCAGAGATGAAGAACAAGCAAACGAATATGGACGAAAACTTAATTTCGGATAGAAGTTCGCTGCTGGATGTGTCAACGAATACCGGCGGTGCACTTGAAAGTCCCGTCGAAGTACAAAGTAGTGGCGAGAAAAAAACAAGAAAAGTTCAGGAAGTTTGTTGTAAGCACAGGTGTATATGTTGTGGCCAATTACTCACCGAAAGTTTGTACGAAGAGAGAAAGATAGACGACAAGAACTGTATATCCATCACTTTTCCAGAAGACTCGTTTCGCATAACTTTAGAAACGTCGAATAATTTGGAATCCAAAATCACGGTTTTGGAAAATGACAATGGTTCGACTCAAAAAGATAAATCGTATCATGACTCGCAGACGCAAACTGATTTTCAACAGCCGAAACCAAAGAAACCGTTTAATTGGGTTAAATATTATGATTTTCTTTATGAACGGAATAGATATCCGACGAGAACTTATGGCTTTTCAGCTATGATGAATTCGAGATATAAAATGTCGAGAAATCTTCACGATTTTGATACCGATTCTGTTTCAAGCGGAGAAAGACTATCATGTAATGGTAAAAATGGATTAGATAAAATGCCCTTGAATTTAACTAATTTTTCAAGCTCCATATTGAAAAATAAGTCACAGAAAAATGTGAGTCAATCGAACCCTTTGATGAAGTCACATTTGAATTTTATCTCGAAAAGAGATTTGTCTGAAAATAAATACGACAGTTTAAATAAATTACTATCTTTGTATGACAGCATACTTTTATTGCGGGGTACAAAATATGAAGAGTCTTTTGATTCTGTTTTTAATACAGTGACGAAAGAAGTGAAAATTAACGTTTCCAAAAGATTGACTGAAACAAGCCGATACAATAGTTTACAGAAGAATAACTTATATTTTAATATGATGTACTCTACAAATAATGTGCTACTTAAACCTTGGTACAATTTTAGAAAGTAATTATCAAAGTGCATTTATTTTGGACTGATGATATTCATGAGTACATATTGAACAATTGTTTTTTACTAAAAATAATATATGCATATACCTTTGAATTGTAATACACCTAAGTTATTACACTTGTAAAAATACAATGGTGTAGGAAAAAAGGTAAGCGCTAATAAAATTTCACAATGAATTTTGTTAGTCCATAATAAAAAAAAAAGTATTCAATTTTTCAAATTAATTCACTAAAAAATGATTTTAATTGTCAAAATATTAGATTTATAAATGTTTATATGCATATATATATAAATAATTATATTTTTAAAATACTCAATATTTATCAATCAAATAATTTGCATAAAAAATTGTTTGTATAGAAAAATAATCTCGTTACAATTATTACGTAAAATAATGATGTATATACTAAATTTGAAAATATTATTTCTAGAAAATATTCAACATATATAATTCAATTTTGAAAAATAATTTATAATAAAATTTCACACACGTTGATTAAGAAATCAAAAGTATTATGGAAAGAAGTTCGCGAATCAAGTTCTTGCTGGGGTAAGCATCGACAGTATTTGAAAAGGAGAAGGAGTATGTTCGTATAGAAAGGAAATAACCAAATGGATGAGCAGTATGTTCAGTGAGAGTCTGTAAGTTGTAAACAGATCGACGGTTTCAAGTATGTCGGTAGAAAACGCGAGATTATATTAGTGCAGTGTTATCACATGAACACATTTGGGAATTTAATAATATAGCTTGATAACAAAAATTATTTTAAGTAATCTACGTTTTCGAGGATGAATATTCCACATTATGCTGTAAGTTTTCCAAAATTGATAGTTTTTTGAATCTTGAGATGAATTTCATAAATAAAATACATGGCTAACATAAATTTCAAAAGGTTCATTCATAACAAAAACTGTTTGAAAAATCATTCACAAATGTCAATTTTCGACAAAAATTATTCAAATTCAAGTGGAAAAAAGATTGTTCAAGTAAAAAAAAGTATCAAATGAAGCGATGATACTAAAAAGTGTTTGTCATTTTGCTTTTACATTTGACTTATGTCTGTTTTTTGTGAAATTTCGAAATTAGAACAAACGCGAAACTTCGAGTGAATAAACCGGTTCCAAAATGTCACTGAAAATTAACGCAAATATTTCCTAACTAGTAACATCCGTTTGCAGAGATCATTAAGTGTGGACATTCATTCAGAAAATCTAATTTGCAGTGAATACTTTTTGAACAGCGACTCAAGTCATGCGAAATTCTGACAATGTATAAGAATTCGAGTGACGCGTTTATTTTCTATTTATTATAAAAAAAGAAAGTTTTACGACTACAAAGTTCTATTTTTGTTTTTTATGAACTTTCTGTTTCAACAATTTTCAACTTATCCTGCGACAATGATAATCAATGGACTTTGTCCCAACTTTCTTTTATGAATATTTTTTATGCAAATGATTAATTTGCAATTCGAGCAATTTGAATGATATCTCGAAACAAATGTTTTCACAGACAATATATATATCATATATGTATATAATTAATTGAGCATACAAAAAGATTCTGCATTACATAAATTTACGATGGCGTTAACCTGTTTCTTCTTGTACAATCCTTATTATAGAATACAAAGCACTTGATTTAACTTTCTCATTTAAAATCTAATAGATTCACTCGAGAAATGAAAAATAAATCGGAGTATAAAAATGAAATTTATTCTCTGTAATCTCGCCGCGCTTTATTATTTCCCAGAAAATTACTTAAAGTGCTAAATTGTTACCATTGAACTTTCTTTCAAGGTGAGTTGTAAATTGGGTGCTGATATATACAAAGAACACGATTTAATTTTCCATCTTTTATTTAACAATGTTTTCTAGTCTAACAATTTTTGACAGTTGTTAGTTGATATCGTAATATTCAAATAGAAAATTTTAATTTGTTATTGATATAAAAGGAAGTTACAATTTTACAAAAATGACTTTTTACAAAATAGTATAAAAAGAAAAAAAATTAATTCAAATGAAATAACGAGAATTTGCATAATGATTTATTATAGTTATTTAAAAAATGCTCGATTTTCCTGCTGTTCTTTATTAATTTCTTCTTTTTGATAGTGAAAGTTGAAAGTTTATTAGTTTTTTTTCTTGTTATTGAGTATACATTAATGATTGTTCAAATTAAAATATTCTACTTTTTTTGATTGTCATTTTTAATTATCTTATCATTTCTTCTGGTTAATCGCTCTTCATTCAACCATGTTCAAGCAAATTACTACGGGATTTATTCAATCATTCCTCAAAGTGGCAGCGCCTCACATGTAATTTGAACAAAACATTTTGTCTCAGGCAATAAACAAATAATTGCTTACGATGTCCTAGAAGCGATGACCAAATATAAAACATTAATTTTACAACCGAAATCACTTATTTAATCAATTTAGAAAAATGATTGATCAATTGCATTACAAATAAAGTAAAGTAAAGTAGGATCAACGTAGAGAAAAATTTCATTGCACAATTTGTTCATTTCCCCACAGTAAAACTGTTTCATGCTGATAAAGTGATAATAGTAATAATAATAAACTGTTATAATTTCAGAAAAATTTGCTAGTAAAATTTATTATAATTACACGATTACTTCAATTTCGCACTGAAATTTGTCTCCAATGTACTTTACCATGCAGCAAAAATGGCGACAGATTTTTCTGCAATTAACAATTTTCACGTGCAAAAATGATGCAAGATTTAAGTGATTTTAACACCCGATAACGGTATTTAGGTATTTATACTTTCGCAATAAAATACAAATTGCTCGCGAATTTCCGCAGTTCTCATTTCTTCGCAATATATCTGCTGTAATAAAAATGATCAATTTTCAATGAAGAATTTTGTCTTCCATCGAATGCTGAGCGCTAAGAAATTATTCCTCACAACTCTCACTAATTAATTATGAAATAAAAGAATCAATAAATGAAACAATTATTTGTCCTGAAAGCAAAATTGGCGTGAATTCGGTATATGAAAAAAGAACGAGTTATTAACTAGAGCAAACGACATCTGCATAATAACACATTGTTCGTTTAAACTAAAAGAAACAACAATGATATGAACTAATATTGAATGTAAAACCGTGACCGTTCTAGTGAAAAGAGTTCTATTCATTTTATGTGATATGGACATTCATGAATGAAATACCATTTCACTATTAATATCCTTTCGTTCTCTATGGTCGCATTGTAATATATCATTATTACACTGAATCGGCTAGTTCGCTCAGTCGTTGATAATTAAGGTGTTTCATTTTACTCAAATTTCTGTCCCTAATACTAAATAACAACCATCAAATGCTGCGTTCTCTCTTTTCTAGAATTGACAACTGTAAAATAAACATGCCAGATATAATAAAAAAGAATGAGAATCATCTCTCAATCATTTGGATTGCGTAACAAATCGGGATGCGTATGCTTCAAATTCCTTATGGCTGATAATTGAAATTAAATTAGCGTTCCGTTGCACTGCGTTTTCCATGAACGATAACCGCGTTGCAAACAATCGCCAATTAAGAATATAAAAGATCATTTCCGAAGATAATGCTTATAAAAAAGAGAAAAAAGTATCCAACAATGATTGATATATAGACAGACTTTTCTATTTAATTGATGGATGTTACTTTCTCATGAAGTGAACGTCGCAGAAAAAACTGTCACAACAAAAATGAATTTCAGTAAAGAACGCAAAGCTCGATGGTTTTGGGATCAAAATGGGACGGATCTGCGGTCAAAGAAGAGCACATCTGCGCTGACTAAATTCGCGTAGAAATCGAAATGAGACGAATAATCATTCGGTAACAAGGAACTGAAAAGCAATATGCGCTCTTTTTCATCTGGTATTATCCCATTCGCGGTCGAAAATGTCTATGTTTTCTATACTTTATAATAAACTTATTCTTTAACCAGTTCTCCGTTATTATTATCTGAGTTCACTTGTGATTGGCATATATACTTTAAGCTTAAGCGCGACGTACATGCGACACGTGAAAGTCTCTTGCACATTCGGCCGTAACCTTTCTTCGTGTCTCACTTGGCATTGATCATGACTTTCACGTCATATAATCAAATTAATCATAAACTGTGAAAATTCGGAAATAATAACATACTCACTTTCATTATGTGATATTTGGGTCATTTCCCAATTCTTCGTTTTATCATGGAAAATCGATATATATTGAAATCTGAATAATATAAAAGCGTAAATGTGAGTGGGAAAAGTTAAAATGTTCGCTTAACTTTCCGCGAGCCAAATCCAGCTCGGCTCATTTCTCCTGCACACACGCAACACAGTCGATGATCTTTCTCTTCTTCCATCAGAAATGATACACTTCCTATTACTTAACTTCCTCGCTATTTAGTCTCACGTCAATTCATACAGTTCTGTCAACATAACGCGAACCCAATTTCTCGGCATTTCAAATTACGCAACATGCCAAATAAGTTTTCGAGACATTCCACATTTTTTCGACTCACCAAAAAACTGAGATTCTCTTCGAAGGATTGAGAATCGTTTCTCTTTTTCGATCAGTTCTTTCTCTTTGCCCAATTTTGGCTGGAAAAATTCATTCAAATTTGTTTTTTTTGTTAGCTTAATCTGAATTTCGAAATTATGCCGGGAGTTTGAGGCAAACTGGAAATTGGGAATGAAAATTGTATTTATGAAAATAATGACGTAATGATATTTAAGAAGAAAGAGAAAATTTTGAAGTAATCTTTATTTGTCTAACTATTATTAGAATTCTTGGATTATTCACTGATGTGAAAAGAAAAGCAGGTTTTTTTATCGATTGAAATTGATATAGAAAATGCGAAATAAGTAATTTAGTGTTCGCACGCCTGCAATTAGTTCTCTCTTATAATAATCATGAATGATCTAACAAAAACGTCAACGAGGCATGACCGAGAATTATTAATATTTGATTATAATCGTCGATAAATAATAGCATTTAATAGTCATAAATGAGCATTATGAGTAACGTGAAATATTACGTGAAGTTGTGAGGAAGATGCTCGTATTATTGAAGCAAAGAATGTTAAATTATAGCGAATATTCGGTTCCGAAAGTACATTCACTTTTCTCTGCTAGAAATAATTATGAATTTATCCTCAAGTTTGACATACGTGTGATACTCGTTTTAACAATTTTGTCAATTTCAGCAACCTTCAAAATTATTTTTCTAATATATATTAATATAATTTTTACATTTCAATTTTTGATTTTTTATGAAAATTCAACAAATTAAAAAATCATATGTATAATGAAATATTTGTTTTCTTATCATACATATTATATTTAGGTTATTTATTATGTAGTATTCTATAAAACATAATATTTATTGCCGATATTTGAATGAGCTGATTGGTGTATTTTGTTACAGAGGATAATCATGTTATTAGTCATTTACTACTCAGCTGTGGAATCCTCATCAACGAAGACGGATGAAAATGTTCGTAAAAACGCGGCCAGTCAATTAGATAGATTAACGCTTTTTCGAAAAAAAGCAATACTAGACAAATCTGATGATGAGCTTAAAAATAACGAAAAGATAGTAAACAATCATCTAGGTGAACCCAAAAATAGCACTAATAATGATTTTACAATTCCGATCGAGTTACTACAGTACATAAGTAAACATTTCAATACCGACGCTTTAGCGAATTCGCCCAATCAACAAAATACGCAGAGCTTGAAGGAATCAGCCAGTTCACCTAAATTACAAATCTTACCAAGTCCAGAAAATCCACCGAGTTTATCAAATTCGCAAAATGCACAAAACCTAAAGAATTTCCCGAGTAAAAAAAGAGTTGATGAAATACTAACGGATCCCACCTACAATGCCATTATGGTTGAGAGAATCAAAAGAGGCGGAAATTCTGGATCTTTTCTCGCTGGGATTGCAAGCAAACTTGTCGGCGGAATTGCTAGCGCATCGTCAGGTTCAAGTGGAGCTTCGTCATCATCATCAAATACTCCTTATGGACATGGCGTAAGATGAAATTTCGTCAGGATATAATTTTAAATTGAAATTTATAATACAACAAAATACCACAGTTCTATTATCAGGATGACAAATATTAAGAATAACAATTGTTGACAGAATTATATTAAATAAAAATAGTTTTTTTCAATCATTTTATTTTGAATGGAAAGGTTCTATGAACAATTTTTTTTATAATAGTGAATAAATCTGGATACAAATAATCAGGGTAATTAATCCTTCTCGTTTGTTCTGCAGTATGTAGCGCAACAACAGCAATTTGATATTTGGGATTTTAAGAAAGCTGTATTAAACACTTTACTTCAAGCTGTCAAAGCTATAAGTGGAAGTGTAATTGCTTTGAAAGGCCAAATCGTTAAAGGTGGAGGCTTTTTAATATCAACAAAAGGAAAACTTATTAGTAGTGCTGGAGAAGCTATATCAACGTTAGGTCGAAATTTAGCTAGTAGCGCTCTTATTGCTCCACCTAAACCAGCGCCGCAATATCCTTATCATTCTGGTAAGAATAATATTAATCATAAAATAATAATCGAGTATTGTACGTTGATTAAAATGTGTATAATTTTATTATAGATACCCCATACAATGCTCACAGTGACGAATTTTCATCTGACTTATCAGCTCCAGCGCCCTCTTTCGGGACTCACAATGCAGATGATTCTTCTGAAGGTAATTTTGTATATAAAAATGATACTTGATTTACAAACAATAACAAATAATTAATACAATATTTTGAATTAATAAACAAATGTTTAATATTATGATTTTGAATATTTAGTAGATAAGCGAAATTGATTTCAACTGAAAAGACTAACACAATTTAAATTCATCTTAAAATATGTATAAGTAGTGAATTATTATTTGTTATAAATTTGTAGAAAGTAATTTAACAAAAACGCTGTGCAGGTAAACTATTCAATGTTCTTATTTGAATGACTTGCGTTTGTCACCAAGACTAATAGGCTTAATGGTATTTTTATGACGAGTAGTAAACTAATATTCGTATAGTACAAATGTATTAATTTTTGCGCATTTTCACGAGTCTTCCTAAGACCGACGAAATATAAAATGGTATAATTAATTAAAACATTAATTAAACATTTAACACTTGTTTTTAAACAAGTTTTTCATATGGTTTAGAAGGGCAGAAATTGCAAATCATGTATAATAAATAATACCCTAAGCATGTCTTCCGGTAATTATAATATAATTATAGTGATGGATGTGCATGTATAACAAAATTAATACATTCAACAAGCATACTAAACAAGATACAATGCCACGTAACTCTTCAGCGTAGCCGAAAGGATTAATTCCGACGCGACGAAAATTAACAAAAGCATGAAGCTGATATTAACAAACCCTTAAAATGGAATGTCTGAGTGCGCCGGGAAAACATTCAGTTGGAATATATCGTTCAAACATTTGCAGAATTTGACGCAGTCAAAACAACTGGCACCAACATCAAGGAATTCAACTCTGATAAAGCAAATCTAGCCCTTCTTGACGATAATTATGGTAACCCTCAAAAAGGCATTTCCTTAGCTGGATTGCTCAGCAGCTCTATCGAGCCGCCGCACCAAGAACCGTTGCACGATCATGGTTTAGACAACTTTCCTGGTACGAAACCAGTAGAGAATCACTCGCAACTTAATTACCCCAACAACTTTGATCCAACGTTTCCATCTCTACCCCCAATTCGGGACCCAGCGACGAACCTAGTGAACCACATCCTGCAGGAGACAAACCTGAATTACCAGCACCTCAACAACCTTAAGTACCGTCCGAACAACGACTTTTTGTCGGGATCATCGGGGTACAATAATTACGGCAAGGTGCAACCAAACTATGCGCCCAACTACTTACCCCCAACAGCTAAACCTCAACCAACAGAGAGCAACATTCAACCACCTCAACTTCCACTGCTTCCTCACCTGAATCCTGAGGACTTGCATAAGATACAGCAATTTGACAGAACGAAAGCATTTTCGTCATCTGGTTTGCCAGCACCTCAAGAACCTTTGAAGATTCCTCTGTACCAGTTAGATCAGCCGCAGAACAATAACAACTGGCAGAATACACAGTTGCAGTACCCGTTTAGAGACCACAGGCAAATTCCTCAACAGCATCAGACATCGGATTTCGATATCCAAGCGTCTGTCGACATCACTCCTGGAGAATATCGGGATGGCAAATTTCATTGAGTTTGAATCAAAGTGGAGCCTGTGAAGAGTAGATGTTGAATTCTTGAAGGGGTTTTGCACAATGTTCAACAGAACTGATTAGATGTTATGAAAGCGAAACAGAATTGACAACTCAACAGAGACGATCTTGCAGGGTTTAGACTTAATTGTCTAGTCTTGTTGCTGCATTGACGAATTTCGATGATTCATTGTTTGTTTAAGTTTGAATAGTCAGTCATTCAGCGAGGGAGAACAGAAATGATTTCAGCTTTTTAATTTTATTACTATACACAATTGCAGTAGATTTAGTAGTAAATCGTTAGTTTTAGATTAAGAAAGAAGAACAACGAAAGACAGAATGACGTGAATTACAATTTTGTATCCTTTTTATTTTTATTTGATTCTATATATTTGATAATAAAGTCAGTGTATTATTTTCTTCAATTTTGTAAAAACATATTTAATTTATCACGTGGCACTCTTACAAAATAAATGATTATAAACAAGTATTAAAATGAACATAAGATAATTGTCTGTGCATAAAAAAGTATACTTTCATCTTTTTATTAATTTCTAATATGTTTCAAAAGCGCCAATACTATTATAAATCAATTTATATACTACAATTTTTTACTTCATAATAATTATGATCATAATCATTTGAAAAATCAAAAGTTATAATCTTATATAATTTAACATATGAATCAATATTTGCATATTGATAAAATAGCAAAACATAAACAGCGTTTAATTCTTCATTAAGTCACCATTGAATAAGTTAAATATTATTTTTTTATAGAATGACATCAATATTAATGAAACACTAAAAATAGTTTGTTTTTTCATTAACCACCAATTTAATCAACGAAACAGAACTTTGATGTTCTTTACCAACACAAAGTTATTGCTGAAATGTCATTACTGTTCTCCTAGCAATTTAAGAAATAGTTTGTTACTACTTTATGATGGTATAGGAGTATTTAATTTTGTATGCCTGTTTTCAAAATGAGTATTTTGAAAAGTGCTCATTTTCTTCCATATGATATATCATATGTACATCAAGATCTGGATATATCTATATCATTATAATAATTTCTATCCGTTCATGCATATTTTGAAGCTTACTGAAATATGATTAGAATATTCGAATCACAACCAAAATGTTTGTATAATAATATAATGCTAAATATCTGTATAAACGGAAACACAAATAATTTTACGCCGTAAACCAACAGAAATCTCTTAATCTTAATGGTAATTAGTCGAATAAATTGGCATGTGTTTAATCTAAGGTTTGTTGTATATATATACATATTATTCGTATTACTCGTATTAATTAAGGCGCAACGTTCGACTTGTTTAAACATACAAGTGTTCACGAATTTATTTAGTTTAGTGTCGAATGTATCACTTAAGTTAATTATCGTTTGTAAATTATGAAAGATATTGTTGATTAGAATAAATTGATAAATGACTTAGCATTCGGATCTTTTAATGCAACACAGACACTGAATCAAATCGATTTAACATATTTGTTTAGATGTTTTGTATAGAAAATAGACGTTTAAAAAAGTTCTTGAAAAAATATATATTTAAAGGAACATTGATAATATATTACATATTATGTTTTATGCTTTGCAGTATTCTATGTCTATTTGTATCCACGAGGGACAAAAAAAGGAAAAACAAAGAAACCTCTGAAAATTACTTTAAGAAATTAAAACTATGTAAGTTTATTAGTTGGAAGATGTATCAACGAAGATTAAATGTATATATTAATCTCTGTGGTAAGAATTATACAATTTATATATACATGTAATTTTGTCTCAGTTTTAATCTAGAAGATTTAATTCAAATTGTTAGGCAACATAATGTACATATAGTAATTTTGATGGTATTCATTTTATTTTCTCAAAAAAAAACTCATTCGTAATAAGTTTCAAAACATACGATTGTTAATTTGATTTTTTTTTTCAGGAAAACTCACTTATACATACTAATTGCACAAGTACGTACTTTTTTAAAAATATTTAAAACATAAAATCATTATTTTGCTTTGTTATATATATATATATAAATGGTAATTTTTTATTTAAGTTAAAATCAATTAAGGTAGTTTCCCTATGAACGTGTTTTAAAGATGAAATACATATGATATTATCGAAAGATTTA
>JABFQD010003437.1:0-13245 GCA_022817045.1 Psix sp. ZL-2020 | reverse complement strand
TCCTATTTAAGTTTTTTTTCTCCCCCTTCCCCCACCCCTAGGGGGTGGGGGTGGGGAGTCAAATTTGGTATCATCGGATGTCCCCCGTCGAGACGAACAATTTTTATTACCCACTTTTTTTGATCGGATTTGTAGTTTTCGAGATATTTAGTTGTCTCAAGATAAAAAACTCACCCTGTATATTACACATTTATGCGTAATAAGGATGTTTATCTTTTAATTTTAATAAAAAAAAAAAAAAAAATACAGGGTGTGGAAAAAGTTCCGGAACAGACAAATATTTCTAGAAAAATGCATCGGATCGAAAAACGGGAAAATACTTGTCAAATCTTTGGATTTGTCCGTTTTTAATGGATATTTGACCGATTCATTTAACCTGAAAGTTTCATTTATCAAATTGTCAACATTCCAGGTAAAATGGACTTTAGCTCATGATGAGTCCCCTTGTCTTTCACCGTCGGGGTGCTTGATTTAAATAATCATTTTAACAAGTGCTCAAAAACTTGGCCACCCACTTCGATGCATTTATTTATTTGCACTGTGAAAGATTGAACATAACGACGAAGTTTTTTGGGCGGAATCTTACGACATGTAGCTACTGTACTACTTCTGTACTACTTCTTCCGATCCACCGGCGATGGTACATGTGATCTAATACTTTTCGTGCTTTTTTTTTACTTCTCGATAATGAGTTGGACAACCATCATGTTGAAACCACATTTTCTGTCGAACGTTTATGAGAAGTTGTGCAAAAATCGGGAGTTCTTTCTCCAAGAACTTCCGATATTTTTTACCATTTAAATTCCCATCAATGAAATACGAGTCAATGAGTTTATCGCCAATTATGTCACATCAAACATTCACGTTCCAAGGGCGCTGATGTTCAACTTGACGTCACTAATGTGGGTTTTCGGTACTCCAATAATGCATATTGTGTCGATTAACTGCACCGTGATTCGTGAAAGTTGACTCATCAAAGAACAATACTCCCGCAAAGAATTAAGGATCCCTTTGTATTTGCAGAAGTACCCATTGACAGAACGTTATTGGATTCTGAAAATCATTGCCATTAAGTTCTTGATGCAAGAAAACATGAAACGGATGATATTTATTGGTGTTACGTGGAACCAATGGTTTTATTATTTAGGAGCAGTGAGTATTACTTTTCCAATCGGTAAAAGGAAAGACATAATCCGAATAAACTGAATGTCAGTTTGATTTAGAAAAAGATTAATATATTTTTGAAATTTGTTACAAATCAAATTCCCGACATAAATTTTAATACGATTCAGTTAGTGGTGCTGGTAACTTCGTCCTCAGTAGTGTGTCTAGTGCTAGGTCCTCAGCTCCAAACTTCGTCTTCTGTGTTGGGGCGATCTCGCGGATCCCAAAACTGATAAGGAGTTGGAGGTCTCTCTGGGGACCGGTTGCGGTAGGTTCTGGCACGGAGTGTTGGATTCAATCACTGATAGGGTCAGTCACTGGGAAGGGTGGCGCCTCAAGTTCGTCCCTATGCACTGGCGACTGGCAGGGTGAAACACTAGGCGAGGGCCAGTGGATTGCCTTGTTCTGATATTCACTTTGGTCGCTGGCGCCTGAGTCACTGTCGTATTTTGGTGACTCCTCGTTTTTGGCGCTCTCGCCTTGGAGCCGTTCTTGCACCAGTTAAGAGATGACCCAACTTCGGAAAAACGCAAACCTTTCGGGGTCTGTCAAGAACCTAGCCAGGGGGGCCAGTTCTCTGCGGGGAAGACCCAGTGGATTCGGCAGTGTGGGGTCAGGCATAAGGGTTGATTTGTTACTGAAAGAGACACCAACCTTGTTGAATTCGCTATTGGAGTACAGAAGCTGTTGCTAAGCGTTACAGGCCTGGTGTACGCTCCTAGGGCAATTCGGAACTGCGGTCTTACTTCTGGAGCGTGTCTTTTCTGAGCTGCTCCACTGCACCTTATTTCACTTTACGCAGCACTAATTCACACTTGGCACTTTTTATTCGAACTTTAAATAAATTATGTTGACTGTATTTGGGTACACTGGGAAAAGTGGTGAAAATTCGATAGGAGTGGTGTTCCGCAACAATTCGAGGAGCAGAGTTAGCCCCAAAGGATTATTTGGGTACACTGGGAAAAGTGGTGAAAATTCGATAGGAGTGGTGCTTTGCAACAATTTGAGGGGCAGAGTTAGCACCAAAGGATTAGATAGGGATGGCTGTCTGATTCTAATCTGAATTAGGATATGAAGAGATCCAGTATTTATATGGTTCTTCCCACCAAAACATTCGCAGAGTGCACGTGTCTTATTAATTAATTATTATTCTATTCTATTTGTCTCCAATTATTTTATTACTTTTTCATTACCTTTCTTTTTCGTGGTGCCGATTTTTACGACCGCTAAAATAAGACCGCGGATCGCGCTTCTGATATATTAAGTGATTTTGATTGATTTATTATTCTTCTAAGAATTTGGTCTGTTTTTACGATCGTCTTCCGGCCCGAAAATAGACCTAAGACTATTGTCGCGCCGAAATATGCAAATTCGTAGGGCCGCGGTGAGCGTGATTCAATTGCCGATGATGCGTAATGGGCACCTGTGCGCCTTTCACTTTCGTTACTTGGCTGGGTGATTCTGCTTTTCGGGAGCCGCTATTAATTGTATAATAAGTTTGTCGCGAAAAACGTGAGCGCTCCGTGACATTGGTATTCAATATTTTCTAAACAGTAGTCTGACTAATTCTCGCATCATGACTTATTCGTCGAGAACTGATGTGGGGATTATGGGCAATTGCAGTTAGTACCACAATTTCATTTTGTTCTCCAGCAACTGTTCTTCGAAGGTTCTTTTTTTTCGCTGAACATTTCTCTCGGTAAAGAACTATTAAAGAACCCGGTGCGTGATCGTACCCCATCTGGAAAACGTTGAGCATAAAAAGTAACAGCATTACCAAGATTCCTGCCACTTGCTCCATAAATTAACACTATTTAAATTTTCTCTTTTAACGTTATAACCACCATCGTAACCAGTACGACATTCAATAAAAATTACTAAGAAATGAAGGAACCTGGATCAAAAGAAACGATGCGCACCTTCGCGTATTGTGCTTCAATCTTTCACGTTTTTATTTTTTGATTGCAGTGCTATGCATCGACCTAAATGACTTGAATCGTATGTTAAATTAATGTAGTTTTTCCTAAGAAATCTGAATCTGGAATAAAAAATAGGGATTCTTATTAAAGAATTTTATATCACCCTTATCCACTCTGAGGGGTGGGGTTGGAGGGTCAATTTCAGTATCATTATGTAGCCCCCGTCGAGAACTTTTGTTACAACTTTCTTTTATCCAATGCGTATTTTTAGAAATATTTTGATGTCTTCAGATAGATCGGTCACCCTGCGTACCAAACTCCAGGTTAAATGAATCACCCTGTATAAGCTATGATTTTTAACTGCGAAATACTACTTTTGAACTACATTTAAATTTTCTTATCTGACTGCTTAGATGTTGTAATGAATAAGACTAATGAAACTAGCTATAATATATTTTTTAAATGGATCTCTTTGTATATTGTAATTTCTATGTAATATTTTGATGTTATAGCAGATTGAAAAAAGCTATAAAGTACAATAAAATATTAAATGTAAAATTTAAACACTAATGTTGGAATTATGGAAAATGTGAATTTTCTTGATAATTTCACGTTTCTTTAATATACTTAGCGTATATGATGCCGTTACGAAAATATTTCATCTTTATTCAATTTGAATCAAGTTTCATATTTGAATGATGTATTAAATTGTCAGGATTAAGATAAAAATTTGAGTATGACGAAAACAAAATTCCAATACTAGTGTTTATAATTCATGAATTTTATCAATTTACATTATGATTGACAATTTGTTATTTGTATATTGAGTGACTACTCAATGAAAGATGCAAATCCTATTTATGATCTCCCCCTAATTCAGTATGAAATTTAGACTTGGTAGGATTAAAATCTTGTATTAAAATAAGAGTAAGGTTTACCACCGATTGTATGACTTAGAATTTCTTTAATACTAGGCGAGTTTCACTATCCAGTCGCCAAATTTAATTCAAGGTGTCCTACAAGCCTAAAAATTTCAATACTATCTGACCTTTATTTTTAATATTGCCAGTTTTGTACAACGGCGAAACATTTTTTCGGCTGTTTATTTTGATATTTTATGTTTTGCAGCACTAAAAATCTTTGTGGAAAGATTAGTCCTAAATTTTAAGTGAAAAATTGTTGATGACAACTTTATAAAAGATGCAAATCCTATTTTAAATCTCCCGAGAAAGAGAAATTAAATAATAATTCTATAAATGATGCTAATTTTTATTTTTTTCCTCACTTCATTTTAATGACGGCACGGTTATTTGCCTCGTATTTATCGGAAGTAAGTCCGCACTAAGGTGTTGACATTGGTACGTTGAGGATATAACTGTATCGCAAGTTCTAGCCTTTATTAAAGCAAGACATAAAATAAAAGGAAAAGGTAGTTAATAACAATATAATCGACTAAAATATATATAAAGTTTCATTTAATTAAAATCTATGTCATTACATATAGAATAAATCATTTTCATGACAAATCTCAAAATTCCTTGAGATTTGTTCGATTTTTACAATCTTCGGTTTCTTATACAATGAATTGACGGAAAAGTTTAGAGCTCGTGGCACATTAATTTTCACACTAGGTGTAGGAGGAGGCTTGGTAGGGGTTACTATGTAAATAGTTTTCGATTTGGCAGAAGTTATTACCTTTTCAGGGATTGATATTAATTTTTTAGGTTGGAACAAAGATTTGGATGATTGTAAGCCCTCACTAGGAATTGAAGGTATTGGAGGATCATTATGGAAAAAAAATGTAGATTAATGGTTCTGTATAAATTAGCAGAACATAAGATATGTTTATCGGGAAAAATATTGAAATGTGAGAGAATGAGATATTTTTTAGGATTCTCTTCTGAATTAGGTTTAGGGACAATTATTGAACAAGAAATCGTTTTGTGATTCTGACGATTCTTATTTTTATGGGAAATGAGGTCACCTCTAGAAAAAGTTTTGGGATCTTTTGGGTGGTAAGGATTTTTTGAATTGATATTTTAAATGGAGATAGAGGTCAGTTTCCAATTCGGAACTTTTGAATTTTGTGTCGAAGGATTATCTACAGTTGAGTTTGCAGCAGAGACACGATTTAATCGTTTTATGTCGTATTTCTGCTGTTTTATTAGATTTTTACGATAAAGATCGAAAATTTCCAATTTAGGCAACTTTTGTTTTTTCTCTTTTCCTGTGATTTCTTTATACTACAGGACAAAGGATATGAAAGGATCTAGGATGTCTATAATTTTTAAGTATATGTTTTACCTCTAAATTCCTGACATATTAGGCATTTATCATTAGATTTCCCACAAATGTCTGATATATCTAGCCCGCATTCTTCTAATGTTTGACTTACATCCGTTATTAAGTCATCAGCTTTGTCATCTTTTTTTTGGTTGCCCTTCCGTATTTACATAATATGTAACGAAACTCAGTTGGCTCATATGAGCTATGCTTGGTGTTGAATCAAGGACAAACGAAAAATATTTTGCCTTTATGGTCTCAAACGTAATATTTTTCAAAACTTTATCACCTATAAGTTCAATAAATTTTTTGCAACTATTGGGTGATAAATATGATGTTCAACTCTTTTCTTTGTTTCCGTCAGTCCTGGTATGTTTCGCTAAAAATGAATCGAATAGCGCCAATAATTCTAAAGTTTTCAAATAATTTCTATTGTGAGTACAGAAGAACTTGTTATTCGTTCTTCTAAACGGCATACCACTGATCGTTAGACTTTAGATGACTTCTAGAACGCGTTTTAGTACGCTATACCAAAACAGAATTTTACTGGAATTTAACTCTGTGATTTTTCTAAAATCTTAATACTAGCCGATTTGTGGTCATGAGAATTCTTGCGTTCTTTTATTCGTTGATGAATATTCTTCCAATTAGTATAACTCTTTTATAATATATTGTTTTTTGCATGAAAGACATGGAGCGCAGTAAATCGAGTTTTTGATGATTGAGTGAACTACCTATTTTCTGTTTTGAGATTTCTTATTTGCTAATGTTCTTGTGAAAACGGAATCTGACAAGTATTTTGCTTCATCATAATATCATGATATAAAAATCATGTCATGTGATAGAAAGAAATATATTTTTGTTTTGTTTGATTTCTTGTTTAAGCGAAATATATATGATTCTACTGTCACTAAGATCTTACTGTGTGGGTAGTAACTAATTTCAGTCAATTTCTGATAATTTTCTGAAATTTACAGGATTTTTGAGATTGAGAAGTCTATTCCGGAGGCTATTAATTGATAGTTAGAAATTTCTGACCAAAAATTTAATTTATAAAGATATTGAGGTTCACTCTTCCATTCAAAAATGATTTGTATTCTACCTATATTTGCAGTTATGTTGATAGCAATTACCACTCAGTTGTAAATTAGTTTTGCCAAAGAAAACAATGTTGATCGGTAGATTATGATCACTATCAATTCTGTCCATTATATCCTCACAAAATTCTGTCTGTCGATCAGAACTATCTTTATTTAACTCATAATAAGATTAAATCATCTGATTTTGTAAGGATGAAATTTGAATTTTTCAAAAATATTGTGAACTGAGGTTCTGCTCATTTTATGCTCTTGTGCAGCTTTACGGGTTCAATAGTGTGAGTTTTCAATGGAGGACAGTAAAACGTCGAGAGATTTATCGTCGCCTGTTGAATTACTTGATTTTCCTGATTTTGCTCGATCTTTCCAGTTGTTTCGACTGTGGATTTTGAAACTTGATTTCCTTCGTTCCTGAAAGTTTCACAGAAGAGATCTTTTACCTTTGCATAAGACCTTTTTAATTGACTACAGTCCTTCATCAATAAGGGTATTCTGTGATATTCATTAAGACTATCCATCGTAGAACTAATTTTTTCCAACGAAAACGTGACAAACGATAATTCTAATGCATTTATGTCAGTGCGAAACACAATAAACTGAGGGATCGTAAATGAATTTTTATTCGAAATTTTGCACAAAAACTTTGTTTATGAATATTTAAAAATGTTTTTTAGCAAATTTAATTTTAGAATATAAAGCGCTGGTTTGGCTCTTGATGGATTATAAAACCGACAAATTTTGCTACCATAATTGACAGTCGATTTTGCAGTTCTAATGATGGTAATGAAAACAATAGTAAAATAACGCAATAGATCTGTTGACTGGGAAAACAAAGACGAAAACGAACGTATAAAATAATCGTAAATGAATTATCCAATTAAGAATTAGCTGACGCTCTGACAACACTGAAAAGAGATAAAGAAATAAAATGGAGAAAAATGTTCCAAATTGTATTTTAATTTGACTCAGTTTACGAGTTTGAAAAGCACCGATATCTGATATATCGTTGTGTATCAGCGACGCATCAGCTATGTGCAATTTTTTCAATCCAAAAAGACGCTCTAAAGGTAGACATTCAATTTTAACCCTTCGTCGCTAATTAAAAGAAAAGAAACTCTGACCATTTTGATGCTCATGCAGTAGTGCAAGAGCAGCTCGATTTCTGGAATACAGCTGGAGTGCGCAGCCTGTCATACTTTGGAGGGGGGCCGGATTTAGCAGGGAAGCAAATACCGCTATCAATTCAAAACTGAACTTAAAATAAAATTTAGTTGAAAATTTAAGTATATTAAAAAAATTATAAATACTATTATAAACAAAATTATATTCATATTTCGCCAGTTGCTACTTGGATCCCGAATGATATCGTTTATTAAATCAGATAGGATAGCTTTATTATGTATTTTTTTCACCAACGTCACGTAATAACTAATATAATTTTTTCTAATCGGCTTTATTTTGAAATTGTAATTAAATAAATATCATGATAACTCGATTTGATTTCTCATTTAGAGAAGCAAAACATCAGATTAATCTGACAATTGACCTCAACTTTGCTACAGAGTTACATCAGAATAAGATTTTTTTGAATCTCATTTTCTTATTATTAAAATAGTTATTCTCTGTGTTTCGGGAAAGTGTTGTAGTGTGTAGTAAACTGCTTTATTTGTCAAAAATGTTTTTGGTTTAAGTACTGAGAGTAAAAAAAATTCTACTCGTTGTGATTTGACAAGCAGTACGTCACGGTATAAATTAGTGGCACAAAAAGCGGTTCTCTGAAAAAGAATTTCATATGATGAATCAGTATTCATCTTTAAACTGAAACTTAAACTTCGAGTCAAATTAACGTAAAAAATTATGTGTAAAGTTTTGTTGCAGGAAATTTAATTCCGCAATAAAAATGGGACTTCCTATTTAAGTTTCTATTTTCTACCCACTGGAGGGTAAGAGGTCGAGTTTGGTATCATTTGATATCCCTCTTTAAGATAAGCAAATTTCAACTATAAATTTTTTGGTCCGATGCGTAGCGTTCGAGATATTACTGAAAACAGTTTGGAAAATCTTGAAAACGGCGAGATAGGACAAACATCTGATAATCGTTCAGAGGGTTTAAATCCTTCATAAAATTTCCAATATGAAGGATGTGGGCACTCGTCTCCTATTTGTCAGGTGATTCCCTTCGCCTCTCATATATCGACACGCTCTACTACAACAAATACTCAACATATTTGTCGTTTTCTACTAGGCATCATGCAATTCAATTTCTAAAAGCCACATATACTTCATTCAATGAGGGTATTACGAAAATAAATATCAATCCAAGACAATTTCTTTTACATTGATTTCTTGAAATCGATGATTCTTGGAATCTATTGTAAAATAAAGTTTGTATTTCTTTGTCCTAGAACAAAGTTGTATACGGTCCCTCGCCACGTAAGGAAATTATGAAAACAAAAATTTGTCTCAGATAGTATTGCACAGATATGAGTCAAATAAAAAGAATCAATAAAATTTCATAGAATTAACTGCCCTTTAACCACCTTTTGTACTGTATATATTTTAGAAAAATAGACGGTTTAAAAAAAGTTCACTGATATCAGAAATTGGTAAGAGTTTAATTATAAATGTTTAATATATAATGTTAGTTATACCTAACAATGTTTTTTTATGAAAAACAAAAAAAATTCTTTTTATTTCTGATATCAGTAATCTTTAGTTAAAATTTTGAATTTTTAATGTAGTGGTAAATGTTCCGAGAAATCATCAAGGTTCGAATTCCTAATTAGAGCCAGTCATAAAATTCGAAACTTTAATTTTCAAAATGCCATATGTTTGGCCGTCAAAACAGTATATAAATATCATATTATATATTATATTATCAGACGTTTTTAACATTTTCATTTATGTTGTTAAAACTGCCTTGGTTTTTTAATATGACATATCCTCAAGCCCTAAAAAAGTTTGCTCTGAAAAAGTTTGATTTCAAATAGCCTAATTGAATTCGTTTCGAGAGTCGTACCCTCAGCACCTCGCAACGAGATTCCTTAGATAACCGAATTTTCTAGAGTCATTTTTATGTAAAACTTTTTCCGAAATCACTTGAGAATTCGTCACGGCAATTGCGTTGCCGGTGATTGTCAGACGCATCCGAATCTAAATTTTCGGGAAAAGTGAAAGCGCGTGATGTACCGCTGCGAGTCAACTGCGCATCATGGATCTCTAGTTCCGGCATAACTTCTATGGTGACTGGTCTTACGTGAGTTTCATATATATATATTCATATTTTGTTTTTAAATGATGGTGTGATGCATAAGGCATCACATAACAGTATTAAACTAATTATGGTTAAATTTTAAGGGGCTTTTTTCGCAATCTTGGCGTAACCATTACAATGGAACCGGTTTTAGGGTTTTAATATCATTTTGTTTTGCTCGTTGTGTGATAACATTTTTACACACTTTCTATAATTTACACAGGGACATTTTACAAAGTCTTGTTTATACTCATAAAACGATAATCCATTGTGCCACATGAAAAAAATTAATTCCTGAAAAATATATATGAAGTTCATACATTTTTAACTCTTATATTATTTTATAATTTATTAGTTTCATATCTATTAATTTTTATAGCTCTCGAATAAATTTCTAGCAAATATAAAATTCTGTTTTTGTATATAGTAGAAAATTGACAGTTTTAATTTTTTCTGAGGATATGCAACTATGGATTTAATCAATATAAAAAGTTTGACACGTATGACGCATTAGCATAATTAATAAACTGTATCTGACGATAAATTGATAAAGTCACATATTTTTGATATAACGGTAATAAACGATTGATGTAACGGAAAATAAACCAGTATTTGAGAATTTTTTATTAAAGATTTCAAGTATTATCATAATAATTTAAATTTATATTTAGTGAACAAAGTAATTGAAAAACTAAGTACTGGTAATTACCAAATATTAAAAAAAATCACTAAAAATAATAAAATATGAAACTAGAATCCAGTAAAACGATTTCGTGATTTATTGTCTAATTTTAAAAATAATATGAGTTGCTAATAACAAAAACAAAATTATTAATAATTAGTTAACGATTAAAAAGTAGAATTAATGAAAAAAATCAAATTAGATTTCCAGTCACAGTAGTAGTCAGTATATTACTTCCGGAGACTTGGAGAATATAAAATGAAAAATGCTAAAATAAAATACGTTTAAAAATTATGAAATAGTGCATAAAAGTTAATAAAATAGTTATAAAAATTAATATATGTGTCTAAAAAATTATATTCCATTGATTGAAAAAATAAAATAAACTAGAAAATAGTTTAAGAAAATCAAGCTGATAAGTGCCTCACTTTGTGTTTTCTCTTTCTACTAATCTTGGCGTGGGCTGTTACACGGTTTTAGTACTTTATTGATTTCTGGCAATACTAGATTTAAAACTTGCTTCATTCTATTGATTCTCATAAGTATTCACATTTCTTATAACGAAATAAAAAAATTAGTTCGTATTTTAAGATTCATCAGAATCGAAAACGCATAAATCATTTTTATTTTGATCCCTAGTGGTCGATTAAAAATTTTCGTTTACATTGTTTTCTTCGGTTTTGTTTTGTTTTGTTTCATCAAATGATTCAACTGTAGGTGTCGAAGCTTCGGATTTTGAATTTTTAGATGTTGTAGCTTCAGGTTTCTTTGATGCTAACGACAATGTTTAAACATAAGTTTTAATTTTTTATTTGACAAGAAAACACATTATTTATATTTACAATTAAGTTGAAAATAATTAAACATAAATTAATATTTTGAAAATCAAGTAGTATATATGGACGGGTTTAGATTGTGTCATTTAAATTGACACACTAAAATCTTATTCATTTATTTAGGAAAATCCATATATTTACTGCGGTAATTAATAAAAATTTTGAAGCGACTATTTTATGTTTCGCAAAAACACCTTTGCATCGGTTCGATGAAAATTCCGTCATAATACTATTTTTGAACACTTTGAACGTGAATATAGTTACAGCAATTGTTTTCACAAAAATTATGATAACCATACCCTAAAAGTACAATTGTTTCAAGTTTAAACCACTATTATTACATTATACAGGGTGTCGAAAAAGTTCCGGGACAGACAAATATTTCGAGAAAAATGCGTCAGATCAAAAAACGGGAAAAACATATGGGAAATTCTTTGTCAAAACGATGAAAAAAACTCGAAAGTTCAAAAATCGTGAAAATTATTGCATTTTCGAAATCAGCATGAAAAAATATTCAGAATTTTTTTTTTTTTGGGATTTTTTTCAATAATTTTTTTATGAGTATAATAGAATTTCTAAATTCATCATTTTACGTCGATTTTCCGGTACCGTTGCGTATGACTGCTTAGAACTCGAACTGTTTACATCGATTTTCAACTTATATTTTGGGAAAATGTTCCACTAAGACGAATTCACGAAAATTTACATGATTAAAAATTTTCAAGGTCACTGTATGGTCGAAACGAGAAAAAGTGTGTAAAAAACTTCAAAATTGATTTTTGAAAAAACACCATCTTGGATTTCGATTCGATGTACCGCCCGGAGTTACATTCAGAATGGATTGCGAAAGATGGAGGTGTCACTCTATTTCAGGAGTATTATCAACAGCTATTTCTCGCAACGGTTCCTGACCTATGGCTCAGAGGTAGGAACACATACGTACAGGATGACGGATGGTGTACCGTAGGGCTCGGTCCGAGGTTCATGACTTTGGAACATCATGTACGATGAGGTGCTGAGACTCCCTTTGTTTGAGGGAACTGAGACAGTAGGATTTGCTGATGATTTGGCCTTAGTAGACGTTGGCGAATTCTTTGAAGAAGTGACATGCTCCGCGAATAAAGCAATTGACATCATCCGTCAGTGGCTTTTTTCAGTCGGCTTAGAGACGGCAGACCACTAAACAGAGACTGTTTGCGTGACAGGAAGAAAAATTAAGGAGACCATCACCCTGGCTGTTGGGAATTGTGATATCACCTCCCAACGCTCGCTCAGATACTTGGGTATCCAGATTGATGCCAGGTTACGATTCGACGACCACTTTTGAATTACTAGCTTAAAAGCATCACGGATGACCAACGCGCTATCGAGTATCATGCCAAATATCGGTGAGCCGAGACAAAGTCGGAGACGTCTTCTTTCTACAGTCATCAGCTCCGTTCTGTTATACGCCGCTCTAATTTGGGCAACAGCTATGGACAGCAGCCAATGCTATGCCGATGGCTGGTGTCCAGGGGTCTGAAACTTCCATAAGCCAGGTGTTAACACGTTTTACCGCGACCTCTCAGCAAGTTCGCGGTGAAACGGAACTAAAAAACAAGGACAGTAGATTTAAAAGATCGTAAAATGAATTCTACTGCAATAAGAAATAACATAATGTATAAAAAAATTAAATAAAGATATAAATAAATTTTTATAATCTTAAATCATGTTAAATAAATATGAATCGTAAGATTAATTTAAATTTTTTTATAGAAATAATATAAGAGTTGTAACTTTTATTGATTGTGAAATATATTAAAACTTTATTGTGATTAAATGAATTGTTGATACTAAATTAGAAAAAGTAAATAATTTATTTATATTTTATATGACTTATTATTATTATTATTATTGTTTTACATTAATTTATTATGACTTAATTTTAAAAATAAAATTTTTATAAAAATAAGAATTTTAAATATATCAACTATTACATTTTTTAGTTTAGTATCAACAATTCATTTAATCA
>JABFQD010003436.1:0-13247 GCA_022817045.1 Psix sp. ZL-2020 | reverse complement strand
GGATAGACTTTATTGAATATATCATGATTTTATGATGTTTGTTCCCCTAATTGATTTGAAGTTAATTGTACAGAGAAAATCAGATTTATATTTCAAAAAAGCAATTTCATTTCATTCTAAAAATTAGCAGTAAAGCATTTTTGGTGATTAAATTATATAATTTTCTTTATAATATTGATTTAATAGTTTAAAAATAATTTTGAAATTGAATGTCAGTTCGTTAAAGTTTAAAAGACATTTATATGATTTTTAGATGTTATATATGTTTGCTTTCTTTACGATATTGTAATTAGATATATGATATACATCAGTCTTCTAAAAGTGAAGCTTTGTTTATTCGCAATGTAGATATTGAATGAAAGAGACTCATGAAGTCCTCCCACAGAGCTTATTTTTTAGTTGCTCTCTATGAACGATCTTGATTGTCTCTTCTCTGCGCCTGAAATGAAGAAAACACAGGCATCGTATGAAACAGTAAAAGTTAATTGGTAACTCAGCGAAAATAAGCTTCAGTTTATACAACATATTGAAGTCGTTAGTATGTCTCTCGCCATGATGAACACAACTACAATTGCAAATCAAATAAACTTGCAGCTTTCCGAGATGATTTTTATTTTTCTATTCTTATAAAGTCTGATCAGACGTTATTCATAACTATTTTACTTATAAATGTCTACTAATTTATTGAGTAGTAAATTTATCTATATAATCTCAATTCGGAAGGAAATATTGTCAAATGAAATAGTTTATATACAAAATTTATACTGAAATTTCATTAACAAGCTTAGCTGCAGCAACGGTAAACTTCTTAAATTAGTAAATCAAACGATGTAACAATACTAACCTCTGATTTTAGTAAGTTATTGATGCAGGATACTCTATTGTTGAGTGTTTCAATTTCTAGTTGTTCCTTGTGCAGCTGTTGACAAGTTAATAAATAATTTCATTCATCTAAAATATATATTTGCGCTAATTTATTTTGCAAATGGACCACGACTAGTATTTTGACATTCTGTAATTATACTAACAGATCATCTGTAGTATGGATTAAGAGACAATCATAAAAGTACTCAAACATAGATCAATATAATTTTAAGCTGAATTATATCTAGCAATTATGTTTATATCACGTATCAAGTAATTCGAATAAACTTCAATTACGACAATTACATCGGATGCTTCAGGATAAATCACATCTGTGTAGAACAACTTCTGAGCAATTAAAAGTTTGATAACTATGTGTCAAAGAGTATGGAGGATATCAAATAATCGTGTATATAATTTGGATAAGATTGCAGTTATATGAAATTTTAATTAATCTTTTCTCATCTACTTATAGTTCAAAGTTTCATACTAGTTTTTATGCCAAATAAAATTTTTGTTCGATTTAAGAATCTTAAATGACGTTAGTTTTGAAAAATTGAGAACAAAGTACATTTTTTGTGGAAACTGTTTGTTAATATTCTATATTAGTTTGGTCGATATCAAAATTAGTATTCATCATATTGTGTGAAAAAGAAACAAAAAATAGCTAGACTAGAATATAGGTTTTTGTATTAGTGCGATGGCTGCTTTTCTTGGAGCGGTATTATTATTTTGGCGCGTTTCCAATTGTCAAGAATTCGTCCCTATACTAAACATTTGTTAAGTAATGTTTAGCATAGGGATGAATTTGACTATTTCTTTTTTCAACTACTACTTCACTGAGATTTAACATTTTAATTCGGATTTTAATGCCCGTTGTTTCATATTTAGCAAACTTTCCAAGTACGCTTTCGTTTTTTAAGTTTAGCTTTTCAGCCAATCGAATGAAATATTTCTAGTGAAACAGAATACTTGATATTTTTAGCGAATATTTTAAAAGTATTTCTAATTTCAATTGTTGAGTGTGACTTACCTCCTTTTTCGCATTTTCTTGAAAAATTCTGTTTTGCTGTAGCTGAAATTTAAGAAAAATAAGAATATTACTTATTTTGCTTATTTTTTTAAACTTTTATTTGTATTTATGTAAATAAACGTGTGTGAACTGATATAATAAATGTGTATTATGTGAACTTACATGTTCGTAAAAACAATCATACGATGGTTTTATATGTAGTAGACTATCTTTTTTTGGTAAATTCTACAAATAAATGAATCATATGTAAATAACATGATTAATTTGAATTATATGAATTCTTGTTCTCTTAACTTACTTCATCAATTTTTTTTTGTAATTCTTGAACATCTTGCGTTGTCGCTGAAGTTAAATTCTAAAATTAAAATAACATCAATAAAGCACACTTTAAGGACATTTTTCTTACCTTTAATATATTATTCTAATTTAAAAATACTCTTTATGCAAAATAACTTTGGAAAGTAATAAGTAAAAAATATTTTCTCATTTGAAGACTGATAAAACATTTTCGGGAAATATATAGATAATCATATAAATAATAATAAAGAGAAATTAACTATCATATATTATTACTGCTTATTAACTATATGACATAATATTATAAGCATTGTACACAAAAACATTATTTCCAAGCGAATTCATCAGAAATTAAACAACAGGTAACAACAAAGTTTTGTACAAAACAATATTTTTCTTAAATTTCAATTAATGTTTACTTATCTACGTGTTAATTGGCGTACGATTTAGCTAATCCTTTATAAAATAAACATAATCGTTCGAAAAAGCACGGTTTATTACAGGATTTTTTGTTTCCTTATACACACACACACACACACACACACATATATATATTTATAAAATTGTTCATGTGTGATTTATTTTACTTTTAAAAATAAATAATTTCATATTTTTACTATAGATATTTTTGGGTTATATTTTATGTGCATGATTAAATTATTATAAACGTTTAATTCCAATCATTAAGAAACTGAAAATGAAAATCTTATTTATTGAAATTAAAATTGTAATTTGTATTGATCTGTTATATATCAGTAGCTATTACATAAACACAGTTATAATTTATATTCAATCGATAGATCATTATTAAAATTTATTATTGAATAAATATACGTATTATTACACCAATTTTATTTCCTTAATTATCAAACCATTTCAGAATAAAATCATTATAAAATTAACAATTCTATATCATTAAATTTCATTACAAAACAACCACTCGATGTAAAATGAACATTTCCTTTTGTTTTACAATGAAATAAATTATATAGCCAAAAGTAAATGATTCCGTTCTATAGGAGCGTCAGAAAACTAACTGTTCAGCATCTATTAAATATTCACATTGATTCTATGAATGGAAATAACGAATCTTATTTATCAAGAATCATATTAAAAACGAATTTATTAGAATTATTTAAAAAATAAAATATTTAAAATATTAGACGGAATTTTGCGAGTAGAATTTAATGTGACATGTTAACAGAGAGTGAATTTAGATTGCGAGAAATGTAGCAACGATAACTGATTATAAACTAAATTGAAATGAGAACTCGTGATCAAAAGAATTTGCTTACTATACAAAGTTAAACAAGTAATTAATCCAAAAATAATAATGTAAATACTACACAAAATCAAAAGTTACTTTACTGTACACATTTTCATTTGAGTGCTAAACGCAGATATACTCATACTAATTAACAACTATTTTCATATATAATGAATCTTATGTGAAGCAAAATTTTTGCTATTATATAAAATACATTTTTTTATCAATTATAATGTTTATCTTATTCTAATTAGCATTATTTTTAATAAACAAATAAAAATATTAATATTTTTATAGTATAAATTGAGTAATTTCTGATTTTAATATATAAACAGTTCTTAATGTGTTAAATCAATGATCGCAAAAATATTTAATTTTATATGTTAAAAATAAAAGGACAAATATAAATATATGTCTATTAACCT
This sequence comes from Psix sp. ZL-2020, assembly GCA_022817045.1. Classification (NCBI taxonomy): domain Eukaryota; kingdom Metazoa; phylum Arthropoda; class Insecta; order Hymenoptera; family Scelionidae; genus Psix; species Psix sp. ZL-2020. The sequence continues at coordinate 9,361 of JABFQD010003436.1, read as the reverse complement.
TAATTAAAAAAAAGTTTATCAAAATGCTTCAAATCAATATTTTTGATGAAAACAGCATTTTTATTCCAAAGCCATTCATATGCGAAGTTCAAAACGCATTTTACCTTTTTACACAAAAAGGGGTTACAAAAGCGGCGTAGTTTAATATTCAGATATACCGGTTCTTTACATCATAACGCAGTTTCTTTGTTGACTGTAATAGAAACTGATTGCAATTCTAAATCTTGGATTTGTTACTCTGACCCACAGCGTGTTTTTTAAATTATCAAGCATCGATGAAATGAATACACAGGTATAAGCGATTGAAATGAGTACGTTGACATTTTTTCTTGGTTGCGCATTTTCATATTTGTAACCTCTCACAAAAAGAGATATTAAATCTTTGTGTACGGATGCTCTTAAAGTGCGAATGTACACGTTGCGCGGATAACAGACCTATATTACTTTTTTTTTTGCGTACGAAACAGTTGCTGAGAACTACGCATGATGAGAGTGAAATGACAAAGATATTTTTTTACTTTTGGTTTTATATTTTTCCTCCGTAGAGAAATGGAAAGTATATATATGAATAATAAAATGAATTGTATATGAAGTCTATTTAGAACACAATTTATGAATTGCCACAGGGAACATTACCTTAAAAACTCACCCTGAAATATAATGCGATGGTCAAAAAGAAAAATGTTGTTGTAAGAAATGTAAGTAAACTATGTTGAATGTCAAGTTTCAAGGAGATTCGTAATTCGTTATCAGCTACCAAAAACCAATAAACCTAAAAAGAATGAAAGTATTATTACGAAAGTTGTTTTAGTGATATTTGTGTTTTTTTGTTGAAATTTCACAAGATTTGATAGATGGTTTGTGGTAGTTCTTATATTGCAGTTATAATGACTTTTCTTATGAACCTTTATAATACAAACTTGAAACACACAAATCGGTCGTATAACGACTACATTCTGTTAATATTTACAAAATTACTTCTTCTCCCATAATGACTAAACGCTAAAAATGAACCAAACTATAGATTTCATTATCAACGTCTAAGTAGTTTTGAAAAATGCAACGAACAAGTTTCAGGGAAGAAAAGTTTAAAGGCTTAAAAACAAGAGAAGTCTTAGTCTGTACTCACATAAAGCTGATGCGAAAATGTTAAGTAGCTACAGTAAGATAAAAAAAGTTTAGGTGACACGACGAATGGAGACATAAATAATATTCTAACCATAGATTTTGGTTAGAAAACAAAAACAAATCAATCTTTAAAAATTCAGATTCCTTTAAAAGTAACTAAATGACTAAACAAAGGAAAAAGTTACATAATGAAACAAAGATATTACGAAAATACTCTCATCTTTTGTTATGCAAAACTATAGACAAAACAGTTTTAGGTCAAATATTTTCCAGTGAAAAACTGTTCACAAATCATGATTGATCAATAATAAATATCTGCTGTCGTAAACTGGGTTATGACAAAAATGAAATGAAACGTCCTCACCAGATAATTTAAATCATAGCTGGAGGATCGGTAGTATCTGTATAACGTTGTGCGGTGGGACATGTCTATATCGTAAAATTTCGTAAAAATCTTCGTTCAGTACACTGTTAATCACATCAATTTTGCAACGCCAGGCTGACTCCAAGAGTGATCGGAAGGATGACTGACAAACGGAATTTTTGACATGTGACGATGCGTTGACCAAAATGCGCGATCGATAAGACAAGTGATAGCGAGCTATCTCGTTCAAAATGGGTATTCTCGTAACTTCAGACTGACGAATGTCAAATACTTAATTAATGATAACAGCAACCAGAACGTTGTACTCTATTGACATAATGAAGCTGCCAGAATCAGTATTTCTGTGCAATTGTCCATGAGTGGCAACGCAAAATACGATTAATCTTTGTATTAATCACGTAACTTCTCTCACCAATTGTGTATTTTTGTTCGACTTGGAAACACTATTTAGTTGATCGATTATTTCTAATTTAGTTTGATTTATTTCGATGTAAAACGAATTTAAGCTATTTAGAGAGTTAACAATTTGTTGTCATATTAATTTCATACAATTCAAATATTTTATAATAGCGATTCAATTTTGACTGCTCCTCACAGTGTAAAAAATAAAACATGTATTTTGCAATTAAAGTTTGTAATGAGAAATGCGTATATGAAGTAGGATTAAATTGTAGAATGAGAAATTAAGTGTATACGTATGAATTCGCCTTTTTAAAGTTATTTTAGCGAAACGTGTAATTTTTTCATTATCTTATAAAAATACGAAAAAAGTTTATTTTGTTCAGGATGAATGAAAAATTAGACTTATTTGATTTTTGAAAATTCGATACAAGGAAAAAAAAGATTTCAAAAATTTTCATTTTGTTAGCAAGTTGTAATTTAACTTAGTAAAATCATAATAATTAAAGCTTTGTATTTCAAACATCATAATATTTTATACAATCTTAATCAAAATTAAAATTACAACATGGAATTTACGTAGTTTTAAATTTTCATAAGTAAAATTACATACACCTTTTTATTTATACATAGTTTTCATTTATTTCAATTTTACATTTTTTTAGTGTTAATTGATTCACTTTATAATTCTAAAGCATTTTAAAAAATTGCCTGTCTCAATCGAAAATATTAATTTATACATTTATATTAATGGCCCTTATAAATTATCAGGACAAATGGTTACATTGATACAATCGTCTTTTAATGTTTTCTATTTTTAACACTACTTTAAACAATTATCAATTTGTATTGTTGTAATAATTGATTGGGTTACACAAAGCGTCCTATTTTTGTATATACTGCTACTGTTGCCGATAGTTGTACTGGAGTTATTATACAGAGTGCATTCAATTAGTAAATGAAACGTGGCTTTTCTCCTTTGATATTCGTAAAAAAGTAAATAGCTATTGTTGAGACATCCAATCGTGTAGTAAGAAAGTCGGCTGTGAAAAATATACCCTGGCCTATTATTAAGTAGAATTTTGACCAAAAAGTCAGCCGATTAATTAGAATAAATATATAACTAAATGAACAACCAAATTCTTTTCATTCTTTTAGGCTTTTAACATTCAAAGTTGTCAATCGAATTGAACGAGAAAACTTTTTATTTGAATATTCATTGAAAACCTGAAAAAAGAGTCCTAATGATAAATTGTTCTACAATTATTCTAACAATAATTTCATATCATTTTAAAATTATATCTCTATCATTGTTTATCACATTAATTGATAAGATGAATATGAATACGCTTAGTATTAATGTGCTTCGTATTAAATCGATTAATTCAAATTTTAAGATTAATTTAATCAATATAACAGACGAAAGGAAAAGAAGTAATTAGTTATAAATACTTAAAAATTACGGTTAATCAAGTTAAGTTTGTGAAATCAAATAGATAATTTATAAAAATATGCGAGAATTTTTTAGTAAAATTTTACGAATCAAAAGATTTTATGCCAAAATTTTAAAGGATAAACTTTATCATTTATTTAAGACATTTATTTACTCAAGACATAACAAAGTTATATTTTTTTCAACGTGATTAAATTATTTTATATTAAGGTATAAACGATGTTATTACTGTTTATAACATGGAGTGTTTGTTCTGAAACAAAAGACAGTACAGGAGAGAGTTTAATTGTATTTCGGATCATTTGTTCATATTTAACGCTCCGTTAGTAGCGCTTCATAACTTTGCGACTTTAGTAAATGTCGAGGGCCACCCTCACTGGGTTGTAACGTAGGGCCTGATTTGCATCGTGGCCATATATGTTACTTTCACGAGTTTAGTAATATTTTAGTTAAATTAATTTATCATCTCGAAATGTTTTCTGAAAGCAAAACTGAGAAAAATTGGCATGTATTGAACTTTATGTGAAAAGTACTTTTTCTATAAAAAGAAAAAATATTATAATTTCAGATACATCGAATTTGACTTAATTGAATTTGTTTTTAAAACATCCGGTTATTTATTTTTTCATTTAAATTATTTACAATAATCACTTTGTTTACATTAAATTTGTTGAAAAGTTAATTATGAATTTGTATCTAAACCAAAGTTTCGAACCGTGGTTGTCTTATAGAAATTAATCTTAAATGTCGAAAGATTTATGTTTCACAAAAAGTATCTGAAAATTATCAAGAAATAAATTTTGTGTTTTGTTCAAGAATAATTTCGATGTTTTTTATTCAGTATTTACTATTGTGAATAGTTGAAGATATTTTAATTATACAATATAGTTTATTTCCTAGTTATGACCGCAAAGTAAATATTACACTAATGCTTTCATATTATTTACAACTCTAAAATTCAGTTCAAACTTTAATTGGACATCGTTGCTGTTTGTTTTTTTTTCCTCAAAATTACGATAGATATAGCATCATAATTCTCTTTGAAAATAAAACAAAATCGTTGAATTGCATTTTACAATATTTGAATAGTAAATTTAATTTTAATTTATTTTTAAAAGGTAAATCTAAATGCCTGTATAATAATAAAATCAAAACAGACTTAATGATGTATCAACTCATATTTGAGAGAAGACTTTAAAGCATAAATATAGTTTTATGGTAAAAAATGTACTGTCTTCTGAAAATTTGTCGGTGGAATTTGAAAAAAATCCAATGTCTGATTTATTTATTAAACTCGTATCATGCCAAACAATAAATGAAGCGCAATGAAAAAATTACATCATTAAAGTTTAACCGAAATAAAATGTTTGAAAAAATTGTTTCATTCGAATCACAAAAATAAATGAATAATTGTGATTTTTAAATCCACGGAATTTAAATTTTTCATATCTCTGTGATTTTAAATCCATATTTACGTTCAAATTTACGGTTCTTTTGCCGCGAATTGCGGTTCAAAAACTGTAACGAACTTGGGTTCGAAACAAAAAGACGGTGGAATGGTTGCAGCGTACATCAAAATGACAGTCTGCAAAGCGTCGCGGCTTGACGTTTGAGCGTCAAAAAAGTCAACTGAAAAAGCACGCGTGCCGAGTGGGAACTGAGTAATTAAAATTCCGAGCGAAATTGCTCGCGTTCAAACAATTCCGTGAAAGTTACAGCGGAATAATAATGTGCGACAAGCGGCTCTGTAACTGCGCGAAAAAGTTCGACTTTTCGCCGTCGCAAACCGCGTCAATGTTGGACCAGCAGTTCGTCGAGTTTGAGCAAACGCCCAGCGATTCGTTGTTGAAGAAGCACCTGAGCCGAACAATTTTTGAGTCAATCAAGAACAAGAAGACAAGCTTCAACTCGACTTTGTGGGATGCGATTCAATCGGGGATGAAAAATCCAGACTCAAGGGTCGGCTTGTATGCTCCGGATCCCGAAGCTTACGATGTTTTCCACGAGCTATTTGACCCTGTAATCGAAGAATACCATGGAGGCTTTAAAGCGACTGACTCCCACCCGGCACTCGACTGGGGTGACCCAGAAGTCCTCGGTAACGTCGATCCTACAGGAAAGTACGTCATCTCAACACGAGTTCGGTGCGGCAGGTCCCTTGCGGATTTTCCCTTTAACCCAACCATGACAAAGTCCGACTACACTGAGATACAGGAAAAGGCAAGTGTTTTTTGTCCGTACATCAGTCCTTGTTCCCTTTTATTTAGCTAAGTGAAGCTGCATGACGAGGCGAATTTTAAATTGGACATTGCACGGGACAGATGGAGTGTTGGGGTCAGTTTGATCGAGCAGGTTAGAGGGAAGGGTTTTATAGAGCTGGTAATTGGATTTGGTCGATGAGTATTTAGTGAAGTGGTGACGGACCGTGAGAATAGCTCGAAGGCTTGGTGCTTTTTAAAAGGAACGGTTTCAAATACAAGCTTTACTCAGAGATAGAGAGAGAGAGAGAGAGAGAGTTGATGAATCGCATTTTTAACGATTCAAGTTTTGAGGCGCGTTAGCAATTTTTCCAATTCGTTAATAAGAAGTCGAAACTTGATGGTCAAGTGTTGATGGTAAGCAATGACGTTTTCTGAGTTAACTAATCTGCTATCGAGTGTGCATCCTCATTGATTTTTCTTGCTAGCAAATTATAGTTCGGGGTCACTGTCTGGAAATCACTAGTTGCTTTCTACACAGTGCCACAATTTCAACTAAAATTAATGGTAGTTGTTGGAGAGTGCTAGGAAATACTAGAATTTCCGAAGATTGTTAGGCCAGTTCTATAGTATCACGTAATTTCCAATCTTTAGGAAACACATATATATCAAAATTAATTATGTACTTGATCAATCTAATTGGAATATCCTAGTTAATTAGTTATAATCCTTATTATTTTGACAACTCATTTGAATATTTACGTTTCAATATTCGAATAAATTCAAACTGAGGTTAGATTTATTGACAGTTATTTGCACTGTAACGGTCTTTTCAACGCGATTTAGTTTATTCTAAATATGTTAATTTCCTTTGTAGAATAACGGGATCAACTTTCTATTAGAGCATGATATTGGCACAGTACCGTTTCTCTGACTCTGTGGTCAACCAAAACAATCGATAGCCTGGGCCAGCTGCAGAAACGCATAAAGGCTTGTTTGCTTAAAATAACCGAGGTTAAATATTTATGATGTTGAATCAATTTAACTTTAAATATAACTTTCATGATCATTTTCTTATAAATAGGTCTTCATTTAAACGATGGAAAAAATTCAAATTCAATTGCTCTTACTTAGTAATAATTAGTATATACAATATCGTATGTGAGGATGATTTATTGTATACGATAATCATAATAAACTGGCATGAATAAATGGATTGAATTAGACTAAAACTATCTCAATCCCTTTATTGTGATTTGCATTCTATCCTATCCACTGTATCAAATCACTCACAAATTATACACAAATTACTCGCGTGGCATCATGATAACGATCGCGAATTTGGTAGCCTATGAATTGTTTTGCTTTGGTTGCAAACAATTTAACATTTTTGGAAACACATTGAATTTGAAAAGTGAATATTCCGATTTAACATATTTTTAGTTTTATCAGGAGTCATTTTCGTTCATATATGTAATTTGCATTTTCAATGTTGTCAACATAATTGACACGCGGATGTTGAAGTCAATGTCTTGTGTCGTTGAATTTCAGTCATTGGATTTATAAATGATTGAAAAAACATGTTTCTAAATGTGTCAATGTAAATGTAATTTTTTTCTCTCTGACCATTTATTAAGAATGTAAAATTATGTGACCCATATTTTTTCCACACGTCACCGAGCAGAGGAAATCCGCAATTCGTAACTATATATACGTCAAAAATAAATCGCTAAAACAAACCATATGAATTTTGGAATATTTTGACGCTAAAAGTCGAAAATACGTAGATGATAATATTCCAAATTCCAAAGTTCAATTTATAAATTAGTATTGAATGACTTAATTCCAAAAAAGAATTCAAACGAATATGAAAACCTGAAATTCGACGTGAGCGAAATATAAAAAAAAAAGTAATGTACTTTTACGCTCTAGGATAAAAAAGTGTATCATTATGTTTTGTTTACAGAGAAAAATTTTGAGACCTTTGCACAGGTAGAATAAAAATGTACGTCACTTTTGTTACAAGAATGATTTATTTAGCAACAATGATATGTGTGTTTCATGTAAGCTAACAAAATGGTTGTCTCTCTTTCTTTCAAGCGAGACAAATGAGATGTACTGTGAGTGTAGCGGCAAAAAAAGCACTTACGTTCTAAGTAATGCGACGAGCATTCTTATGGGTTCACGCGGTGTGGGTTCTTCATCGATTTGATTTTACATTTCTCCGAGACACGCCGAGATAATTGACTTTTCTTATGTTTCTATCTTTTCCAGGTATCTAAAGCCTTCAGTAGTCTAGATGGCGAATTAAAGGGGATGTACTATCCTCTCGAGGAGATGGATAAGGATACTCAGCAGAGGCTGATCAATGAACACTTTTTGTTCAAAGAAGGAGATCGTTTTCTGCAAGATGCCAATGCTTGTCGGTACTGGCCAACTGGTGCGTACATAAGGAGAAAATCGGACATTTAGTCAGACACAATCCTTACATTCGTATCTGGTTTTAACCAGTTTATATGTAGTATGAATATGAACTGTTTTTTCTTTAAAGTTTTTTGACAACAATAAAATGTAATAGTTAAAAAAAGGTATTACATTTGTAATTAATTACAAACGATGTGTCATAAACACATATTTAGATTATGAAGATTGTTTGCATTTTTAGATTAGAATTTCACTAGTACGTAAAAAATAAATTTTAAATTTCCATAGTAATATAACACATACAATATTATAATAATGACACCATATTCAAGCAACCTGTAATAATTAATTATAATTAACAAGTACATACATAATATACATAATTAATAGGAATAAGTTTTTTCATTTAAGATTTAAAATACAAAAGTTGATAACATGTTCATTTAGAAAATGGTTGGAAATTTATTATACATTGTACTTGTTCTAATTTCGTATATTTTATTATATTGCTTGAATAAATGGTTACTACTTGTGAATAAAGTGTATCAATTTCGTCTTTTTATACAAGCTCAAGAAAAAATTTTCTTGAATTTGTGATCTGTGTAAAGTATACATTTATATATCAATGATATTTCTAATACAATAATATAGAAAAAACAAATATAATATTTGTATTTAAACAAATATTTATTAAGTAAAAAAATTCAAAAAATGGGGAAATTATTGAAGATGTTTTATTTATTTAAACAGATATTTATTACGAAATAGTTATTCTATTTTAAAATAGTAAATAATATACTGTTTGCCATAATAAATAAATAATTCACTATTCAAAATAGTGAATAAAACAATATAGTTTGAAAACTTTATAACGTATACTTACAGTTAAAATGTATCACATAATTACAATATTCTAACTGCAATTCATAAAAATGAATAATTTAACAAGATTCTTTTGAAATTAAATTTTGACTGATATAGACATTTATTTTTTAATTAGAAGTATTTTCAAACTTTTTATTGTCAAATAAATAAAGTATGATCTTGTTTTGTTAAAAATATCATGATTTTAGTATTTTTAACGTGCGCTGTTTAATGGCAATTTCAAGAAAAAAAATCGTTGTAATCCTGCTGTCGATAATCTGTGTGGGTTGAATATCGCGCGCACATGGCGTGAAAAAAACTTTGATCGTAGACTTGACATTTTTCTGAGTTCGATAATATCAAACATTCAACAATTAATATTTACGAACTGAAAAGTGCAATAAAATACCTTGAGTAGTAAATAAAACAGAGAAAATGAAAATAGAAGGTGCCAACATATTTTTCAATAAGAAATAAAGAATTAAAAATTTTCGTTGCAGAAAATGTTCA
>JABFQD010003435.1:0-13247 GCA_022817045.1 Psix sp. ZL-2020 | reverse complement strand
TTCAATCTCACACAAATATGCTAATATATATGACGTAATAAAATAATGAAAAATTATTTTTCATTTACAAATAATAATAACAAACTAGATCACAAAATTTACATTTCAAGTATTTCATTTAATATAAGTTCATGTTGTAAATTATGATAAACACAATTAATATAACAAAACAGTAATTCAAACATTGTTATATATGATAAATTTCAATTATGAATACTTATAATACCAAAATAATTACGAAGCAGTACTCCCAAAGGGTACTCTTCAATCATCCATCAGGTGTAAAACGTGAAACCAATGCTTCCAATAAACTCAAAATCAAGCTTGCATTCAATTAATTTGATTGGCTCTCACCGATGGATTAAAATTAAGTGAAATGGAGATTCATTTTAATTTTAGTTGGCACTTACTCCAAAATGCTTTATCTTCGATATTCAAATTAACTCTAGATTTTTTACTTAAAAGATTTTAAAGTTTTCATAAATTATTGATCCCATACAAACAAGATGCAATCATTATTTTACTTGGTGTCGCAGGGTAAATCATTTGATTTTAAGCGGTTTAAAGATAAAACTGAAAAATAAAAGAAAAACGGTGGTAACAATCAAATTATTTAAACATAAAAACCTCCAAATAATGTATACAAAAAAATAAACATATAAATGTATATAAGTATGTAACATTTATAATATATTTATCATATACAAAGTATAATAATATTTCATGCGATAAATAAATGTGTATATAAAATGATACATGATTTTTTATTTAAAACTGAATTTTTACTTACAGCAGCGATCGCTTGCTGATGCAAAATTTTTCCTTGAGCAAGTAAATGTTCAAAATCCATGATTCCTTTGAAGAAATAATTAGTTGTAGGTTAGACGTGCTAAAGCAAAGCACGTGATTTTATTAACAAAATGTTTATTGACACAAACGCTCAAAATAAACCACTTCCTCCACTGAAATCTACTTTGAGGTGAATTTGAATGCAACAATTAAAATGTATCACTTCACAAGAATCAGTACTCAACAATAAGAAACCGCATAACCTCATCAGCCGACAATAACAAACTTGAGAAGTTTAAATGCTCGCAAATGTCAGTGCGCAGAAATGATCAATAATATAGGAATCTGCATTAATCTTCGTCGCTTTTTCAACAAACAGTATTGACCTTCATTGAAAAAAAAAAAAAAAAAGAAATACAACTTTTTTGAATTATAAAACTAATTTTATTTTAATATTAATAAAAAATGTTACAAAAATTATTGCTGCAAAATTTCCTTTGAAATACCCAAATCATAACCATTTAATATTAATTTATAAGTTCTTCATTTTCATTCAAATTGCATTTGCTTATAGACAATTTCCTTAATTAACAATTCTCCCATAAAAATTACACCGCCCAATTTTTGGCTGTTTTAGTTGGTTCTACTGACTCTTGACATTTAAAATACATCGATAGATGGCGCTGACTAACCGTGGGTTGGGACACTCACCGACTCGGTCACACGGTCTGTCACATACACGGCACAGTTTCTTAATGTTTGTGTTTAATCTTGTGAAGTCGTCGATTTCGTTTGTGCTCGTATGATTTTATGCATTAAGATACTACATTCGCCGATGTTTACCTGCGCCGGAGGCCGACTTCACCATGACAATGTGACGACCTGAGTCTCGATTACAGTTGTAACATTTCATCCGAGGTATTTCGATGTTATTTTAAAAGCTAATATATTTGGAGCTCGTTTGGTAAGAATGAGTCGCCTTACATTGTTCTGCCTCCAATCTTATGATTTAACATTGTCATCAATTTGTCCGAATAGTTTGCATTCTTACAGCCTAACGTTGATGATTCAAATGCTTGTTACCAAGAAAAACAATTTGATTACTTATATTCCAATCTCGGCGCGGTTACGAACAAACGAAATCCTTTTATTTTTAGTTCCATACAGCCGAGTTTTTTATTTGAGTTGAATAGCACAGAACTCTTATAAGGCCAACAATTGTTATTTTAATCTTCGACAATATTCTAATTAAGTCAATGAATTATATATAAAACTCAAATATATTGCGCAAATGAATTTATAAAAATAAATGACACCTATTGAGTTTTTTTATCAATATCATATTTATAACTATAATTATCTGTTATTTAAGATTTCTAAGGATTGAAACATTCTATAATATTACACACATTGAATTTCTAATTGAATTACTTTTATTTCTACTTCAAAAACAAAGCATGTATAAAATGAAGTTTGCTACAGTTTGTTAACTTTGTAAATACATCTTTATTTGGGTAGAGATGGATAACAATTAAGTTTATAAATGATTTGTATCTTATTACAGATACATTCAGAGAGATAATAATGTCTAAGAAAGATGGTATTTTGGTGCACCAATTATCATCAATACTGCCTGATGACCGGCCAATTACCGCTATTTGTGTCATAGAAGATACCGATAAATGTCCACCGAATTTCACAGTCGTGAGTAATAAGCCTTTCTTCTCATGAATGCTCCTACTATGAATATTGTATGCAGAGCTGTACACAGTAATTGCGAGTCATATTATCAATTTTATCGAATGACATATATACTTGGCAACAATGAAGTATATGTCTTAGATATCGCAATTTTGTGCGGCGGCACTCGAAACTTATCCATTTTCAGTTCAAGTTTTCATCTCGAAAGATAATTTTGTTCACTTTGTGAACAAAAAGATGTTCATTTCGACGTAATGAACATTGAAATGCAGATTGCAGTCAATGGGGACTCCAAAAATTGAAAGCTTTTCTTTACTTTTGTGACGTCACTGCATGACTTTTCATCAATAAATAAACCTTGGCTTATCAAGTTGCTTGCTCGACCCCTGATTCACTTTAATTCATGCTAAGGATGCAATCAATCAAATTACGTGAATAATAATCAAACTTTTAATTTGAAATTTAATTCCATGAATTTCACTTCAATTTGGTTTAATTTCATATTTATGATAAAAGTAACGAGCTTTTAATCACATTTTAATTATTTCCTTTCAATCTTCCGTGACGTTTAGCAATATTTTTTTTTTTGTTTTTATATTGATTTTTCAATCCGTTGCTTGTAATGTTTTATGGCTGTTTTATATTATAATGAAGTACAATTAAATAAATTAGCAAATATTTGCATCCAGCTAACTCGAGGATTTTCGTTACATGCATTTTATCAGAAGGTTTAAAAAGATCATTCAAGTAAACTTGGCCGTGTAATGATAATGTTTGCCATGAAATCAAAATGTGTCGATTTAAAATTTAGCTAACGGTTTTGAGCTGAAGTTTGATAATATGCGTTATTTTATCAAACTTAAACAAATGAATTTCTTTGTTTTAGAGTGAAATCTTGAATGATCATATCTGTGGCTTCCATGATGATACATACTAATCGTGTCTATCACGATCCGATAAAGTTGAAATGTAAAAAGTTATCAAAAACTAGATTAACAGTCAAATATTCTCATTAAAAGTTTGAATTCATTTGTAAGTTATATAAAATTACTAAAATCGCTCGGCATAAAGTCTTCCGAGAGATTTTAGAACGTCACAATTAACGAATTGGTCAATTTCATAGAGCACCAAAAATATATCATCCGGCTTACATCTTTTTGCGTCGAATAAATCAATTTCAGCGCTACAGTTCAGAATTATGTTTTATGTATACAAATTTAAATCTTAGGTATCGAGAACGTACGACCTTGACGTAGATGCAGATTTATGGCGAGAAAGTGGCATATTCATTAAAAAAAAGACAAGGTATATTTGTTTTTCGAAGACTGAAGGGAACCCATGTTACATAATTGAAAATATAGCTATTATCGATGAAAAAGAAACTCCCCCGGAAGGATTTAGCATAATCTCGCAAACAGTCGACACAAGTATGATTTCCATTTTTTACTTTACTTTTTTACCATTAGTAACTCAATTACATCAAATAATTTCATTTCGCACGAATACACATACCATGAAAATAAATCTTTGCTATTTGCGAACCACTTATTTGATTGGCGCTGTTAAACATGCAAATGTTCTCAAAATAAGTCCAAAATGTTGTTTGCAAAAAAGATTTATTTTCCTGTGTAATATTAATATTTCACGCAGCAAGGTATGTACATATTGTGTTAATTCCACGCTTCTTGCCATGAGATCATTTTTGACGGATTCTATTAAAAAAGGAAAATAACTGTAACATCGTTTTGCTACTATAGGACAACGAGCATGGAGAAAAAGACAACTGTGTTACAAGTTAAAGCTGAAAAACTCGTGCACGAAAGCTGTGTCGGATATAATAGTATGTAGTAGAATTGGAAAGGGTGCACGGAAAGCGCCTTCTGTCGAATTTTCATATGCAGGGTAAGTTATATAATAGAGCTACGTCTGTGCCATTACATATAAATTCCAAATAAATTCCAGAGTTATTTCCAAAGCTTTTATAAAGAAATTCAAATGTTTCAAACTCGCTCATTCGTATCTGTGCAAGCTAGCGGCATTCGTGTTCTTTGTAACGAACTCAATTGCGCGATATTTATCACTGAAACTTATTTACTTGATTATCTTCAAATATCCTTATTATTTACATTTTCAGCGTGATTAGTGGAGTAAGCATTTGTTACAAGACTGTGGATTTGGATTCTAATAGCACACACTCGTACGAAAACATAGAGTACGTATTCAGCCAAAGTTCAGTAAACAATTCTTTGCACTTCGTGCGAAATATGTTTGCACACGTATGCGTATAAACATTTATTTATGGCTTATTTACGACTTAGTGCATGTACCGTATAAAGGCTTCATTTATTGATAAACTCCAGATTTTTATGCAAAAACAATTTTCCGCTTTTTATGGGCATCCATAAAGATATACAGTGTGCTAATATGTTTCATACAGTATCCATGAGATATACATATCTGTGCGAATTGTCGAGAAACCTCGTCTCTTGAATGTTTAAATTCATCCAATTTTCAAACTGTTTGAGTTTAAAAAATGTTTACAATCTCCGAAATGATCTTAGTTTAATATTTTTAAACTTACCATTTTCTATCAGTAGTCTTTCATCGTGTGATATTTAATAATAAATATTCTGAAATATAAAACTTTTTTTTTTGCTTAAAACATATTTATTTTGCAAATTACTTGCACCGTAATTATTCAATTATCGATCAAATATTACGTCATACAAAATTATATCTTGAAAATATTTCAGGTTCAATTCATATTTCTGATTCAGTTGTTTAATGATGTGTAAAAGTTAGTTTTCTTATACTATTTTTAATCATATGTTTAGTTTCAAATAAATAGGAGTTTGTACTACCGAAAAATTATTGATAAGATAAAAGATACGGAATCTTCATAGATTATAAAAATCCCAGTAAAATATAAATATTTAACCTTCGCGAAATGAAAAAAATTAATTATAGATAATATTATATATTTTTATCAGATATAACTAACAATAATTATAAAAAATCATGTAACGTATTAAACGTCTATACCAAACATAACTGATATAAACATTTCTGATGCCAAAGATGAAACATAATTGCACGCATGAAGTTAACATCATGACAGACGTACATCAGACATGAAGTCACGTCTATTCGAGACTGAAAATTCTAACAAATGTACTCATTTATCATTTCAACCAGTCTTGGAAACGGATTTAATAGGACATATTTAGATTTGATCAAACTATATGAAACCGATAAACTGATCTAATTTTGTACAAGTTCATAAAACTTCACTCATCACAATATGAATAAGTTTATTTTCAAGTCTGATTAAATCTTATATTTCCTCCAGAATATATACATCTCAGCTGATTGTACTAAGTATACACACTAATACAAAGATACATGTACTCACAAATAATGATAGAAAAAACAAATGATTGAAAACTGAAAATGCAAAAAAATGTATGTAAACTATTTGATTGGATAATTCAATTATTTAGGGTATGTCAAAGTGCATCTCCGAATTTGTCCGACGGGTCGCCACAACGCATTGCGCCTGAAAGACCACCGAAGCCAAAGTGCGCAACAAAGCACGCGAACTCGGTTTATCCTCAGATAAGAAAGCACGTGGACAGGATCGAGGACGAGGACGACCGCAATTACGAAGTATTGTGTCCAAACGCGGTGGTGAAGCCGACGCGACCGGCACCGCAGCCGCCGAAAACAAGCGCGGCGGTTAATTCGTTCGTGCCCTCTTATGGGACATTATCATCTTGCACCTCGGATTTGGATGGAATACCCTTTGTTCTGCATCCGCATTTGAATTTCAAAAATAACACTGCCAGCGTAAGTCCGTAAATCACTCGTTCAACAATAAGATATTCCGGCACGATGCTTAATGTTTTAATCCGTGCATTGTCACACGCGCAGCGCGAAACCTGCAACTAGACAATATAATCTGCGGTAATTGTTACAAAAGCTATCGATCTGAAAATTAATCTCTTTTGCAGCGCAATTATCCCGTAGTGAGACTCAAAACTAAGGAAGAACTGGATAAGGAGGTAAGTGTGTTGATACGAAAGTTGACAGAGTGATTGATACGTTAATCCGGAATATTTTCGTTTCAGTATTTCTACGACTTTCGAGCCGAAAGGGAAACATGAGCAGCGCTGATCACGAGGCTAACGCGCGCCGAGATTTCGAATACTTCACGAGCCCTGATTATGTAAAGTCCCGACTGTACGGGTTTGGCATTAACGGATCCGCAATGATTCGCACAGTTCGTTTGACTTGAATCGATCCTTTGTTTAACTCGCAATCCAATTCGTAGATTTGTACTGTAAATGTTGAGATATTTTTTATAGAACGTTCAATGCAATCCTTTACTCTACTGCCATTCTGCTCGACTTTGATTTTTATAACGAGACAGTCATGTAAGTTTGTAACGTCAGTAGCTATAAAGCACGTTAACTTATTTAGCAGCGACTCGGGACAAATGAATTTGCGTAATTAAAAAGTGATGCTTGCATTTTAAGCTTTTTAATCTTGTAATTATCATTTCCGAAACTTCAATATTCTATTTAAATTCAGAGATTACCGCAAAGTGCTCTGGACATGAAACCCTGCTGAATAAGTTGAAGTGTAATGAATAATGCGCAAGGTTACAAAATGTTCGACACGAAGAAATGTTTTAACTACGTAAGCGCAAATATTAAATTTTGTTTTAGAATATTAATACATTTATTCTTCTGTATAAACATACTTATGTTGAATTGAATCTTTTGTAATAAAATTGAACATGACAATTCAACTCAATGCTCATCAATTGAATGAACGATTTTGTAGGAAACTTTAATTTCATTAACTCGGTGCTTCTTTCATTCCCTCAGTTACGCGCATATTTTCAATGCAATTATTTCGCCCAAGTTACGTCAACTTCCGATGTTCCATTATAATTCGCAGGCAAATTAAAATTGGATCATTTTAGAACGAAATTAACGTGTTGTAAAAATGATGAGGTCAAAGAGTTTTATTTTGATGAAAAATACTTGCCATGAGATAACTTCTTTAATTTCATAGATAGATAGCCATAAGGTGATTTTGAACAAGATAAAAAGTTCGAAAACGTAGAGCATTCATTGAATCTCGTTTTTAATGCATTTAAAAAATCTGCAGTACTTCAACTTTGTATGGCGAAATGTGAATAAAAAGTAAAAGTAGATCACATTTGAAATCTCGGAAGGAATTACGTTATGACAACGCGATCGATAGGTACATATTTACTTAGACAGATAGAGATTGTGTTTGATCTAATAATGATCGAAATCAAAATTGCAATGGCTCAAACTCGAAAGCAATTTTTTAAAGATTTTCGTACTGATTAACAAGATCGGCTATATTGAACTCGGTATTTACAGAATATATAAATATGAGAGCTTACATTTATACATTACAATGCGTGAAATTATTAAAGCACATTTTAATCTGAAGATACACGATTTACCTCGAATTTCCAGAAATAATTTTCACTAATGAATAAAATTACTGAAATATCTCACTATACTGAGCCTTTGGAATTGCAAATATCAGCAGCTTGGATGGCAATAATTAAAATAAATACTGCGAGAGATATTTCGATCAAAACTTTAATTTCAGATCTGAAATTACAAAAAGTACAACAGAACAATAAACTTTCCCTATATTTTTACACGAAGACAAAAAGAAAATAGTAACTAAATATTTGTATAATACAAAAATAACTTTATCACACTTTCGCCTCCCCGAAATCCTCAAAGTCCCAAAACCTTGCGTTTCTCTCTCAAACGAAAGGCCCCGTCCAATGCTTTGTATTATACATAGGACTGACTCCAATGATATCCTGCCCCTCATAGATCGTTCCATTAGACTTGATTTTCCTCTTATATTTAATATCCTTCGGCTTCAGCATACTCTTATGATTGCTGATCAACCTCGAAGGTGTTAAAATACACTTATTGCTCATCCCCGAGGCCTCCAAAAAACTATCGTAGCAACTATTAAACTGATTAATTTTACTCTCCGGAGTTACGCTCAGCGTAGTATTGTTTTTTATTTGCACTTCCGAACCATCGGCTTCTAGCCGATTCAAATCATCTGACAAGTCACATTCATCTAACTTGAACTCCTCGAAATTCTGTTGAACATCGTAGACTTCTGGAAACTGTTTCTCCCTCGAACTTAGACCTTCATTCTCCTCAATCTTGAACTCCTCAAAAAGACCGTTACCTCGAATACTGTTCTCGCTGCTATTATCATCACTACTACTACTTTTCTGGTTCCTCAGTTCTTCCTTGAATTGTTGAACCAATGGTTGACAGAAGATCAATTGATTCTTCCTGGGTGTCTCTTCATAGAAATTCTTGCAGGCCAAATTTGACGATTTTTTTGGGTACTTTTTGTGCGATTCATCGATCAGAAATGATGGACTTGGAATTTTCTTTAAGATCAATGTGTTGTTGCGAAACTGTGGCTTCTGCGTCGGCGTTTTCTCTATCGAAGTCTCAGAAGACAAAGACTCGATTTCCTCATAATCCAAATTTTTGGCAATCGTTAGTCTTTTAGGTATCACTGGTAGACTCAACTTCTCTGCCACCTTTGTTTCGTTTCGAGGAAGACAGGATACAAATTTCACTTCGGGTTCAACTTCAATTACCTTCTCCTCGGGTTGCTCTTCAGGTTCGATTATCACTAAAGCTTTTGCTTCCTCGGAATCTCCAATAAGACTGTCGTTCTTTTCACTTTCATCGTGGATGATTTGAGCAGCTTCTACTTTGAGTTGAGTCTCCATATCATCTTCTAACTTTTTTACTGAGAAATTTGTCTTCTCAGGTGACCGCGACGATGTCGATGAGGGTTTATCGTCTATCATATCCTCAGAATTACGCCTTTCCACCTCGGAACCTACGGATTCAATGTCTGAGAGCTTAGCGGTTTGAAAACAAACCACCTTCCCTTTGTACTTGTACCTGCGGGAGGTCACCCGGAGATTCTCTTCCTCCTCCATGTCACGTAACAGAATTTGATTTACACATTCCAGCACAGAATTATGGTTACTATTTGATTGGTATATTGTGTTTTGAAACACGTCGTCGTGATTCCGGTCTTCATCAGGATCGTTGTACCAGTGGCTCGTTGATTCTTCTTGGATTTGTTTTTCTGAATGGGGTTTAAGTATTCTGAAAAAAAATTCGTTTATGCCAATGACTTAATTTTCTTAGATCAAAAGATTAAATTGATGTTTTTTCTGATTAGTCTGATAATATTTTTATTGGTGCAAATAAATTGAATACCATAATAAAAAGCAAAAAAGAATATATATTTGAATTTAATTTGAATTAAAGTGTTAATTTTTAATAAAATATATAAAGTATCGTATTATGTTTGACTGACGTTTTTCTATATTTTTAGCGCGGATACCAGATTCCCACAGTTGAAGAAACTTTTTTGATAAAAAATCAAAGAGAAATGTGAAATTTGGGTTAAAAAAATTTATGTTAAGTTTAGACTTTTCTCTTGAAAACTTGATTAGTCTTTTAAAGACGAATCAAGTTTCTTTGCTGCGAAAATCTATGCGTACCTTCTGGTGACAT
Source organism: Psix sp. ZL-2020 (assembly GCA_022817045.1). Lineage (NCBI taxonomy): Eukaryota > Metazoa > Arthropoda > Insecta > Hymenoptera > Scelionidae > Psix > Psix sp. ZL-2020. Next base: position 3,129 of record JABFQD010003435.1, on the reverse strand, counting down.
TATTATTGCACTTGTCTTTGACGTCACTGATATATTCCCCTACATGTACATTTTCATAAATGGGCTCAGCCAAACCATTCTTTTGTTCGTCATTCGGTTCATTTTTCTGATTGTTGATGATAATTTCATCGTCGGCATACGTTTTATTCTTTGACGTATCCTGACTAATTAGATCTGAGAATTCATCGACCCTTGCTTTGACTACATTTTTCTTGCCATTAAACATTAAATCATACTTGTCTTCCGTTCGGGAATCGTGTTCATTTATATTTTCTTTCGCAACAAAGCGATCGATTTTGTTGAACACTGAATCCGGAGACACGACGTTGTTCTCTCGTTCGCAAAATCTCTCTGTACTTAGCAAAAACGCGCTGTTATCACTGCTATTGGAAATATCTGCGACCTCCCTGCTCGTCAAACTCGTCTTTGATATGTCATCACCAGCGAAATTATACTTTTCTCCCGATACGTATTTCAAGCATTCATAATCGCATTTGTCGCCTTGATTTGGGTCAAATAAAATATCGTTTTTGTGCTGGAAAAAAAAACATTTCTATTGTTAGACAAAAAAAACTATATTATATATAAATAAATTACTCTAATTACAAATTACATCTCTCTCAGAGAGCCTATCTCTCTCGCGAAGCTGAGTGTTATTTTAATTACATAGAAAATACATCATAGTGATATAAAATAAAAATAAATATTGTGCATATTTTTGAAACAGTGCAGCACCGAGTAACATTCATTTATATAACTTTATTGTATAGATTAATATCCTAAAATAATTCGAAACTTTGCCGTGAACAAGAGATGGTGTGTGTGAATAATGTATCACCTTAAATTTAACTTCACTAATATTAGTTCACAACATACATATAGTAACATTACACCAAATGTAACATGATGTCAAATCTTCTATTTAACATTACTTTTCAAAATGATGTTTAACATACGATTCATTCCACTGTTTAAGTCTTAGCTTTAGTTTTCGGTTTACCAATCTACAGAATAATTTTGAAATCTCGTGTCTGTTTAGTCATTCACCTGAAACCTCGTAGCTTCCAACTCGTTGTCTTTTAGCTGTTGCGAGAAATCGCGTTTGACTTTGCAATATTTTTTTGCGTAGCGTCGTAGTTTGGCGATTTCCAATTGCTGAGCTTGGATGATATTATCTTTTTCTTGCAACAGCCGCTGAATGGTCTTTTGTTCTTGCTTGAGCTGAGCCTCGAGCACTTGCAAGGCACGTAAAATCCGCGAAAGCTGGCGGCCGCGGAGCGTTTTTTCCGCGTCATAATTAGTGCAGTTCTCCAACTCATACACCATGGACCTGCATTTAATCGTCACTGCCTTCAGGTTCTCTTGGGCGATCTCCAAATCCTGGCGCAAAATTTTTGTCTCGGTGTCCATCTGCAATACGGGAATAGCACATGATTACTTTACATATTCGATTATCACGAACAATAATATGAATAATGAAATTAATTAAATTTAATGAAATCACAAGGAAAACGAGACGCTTTTTTGTCCGAATGCGTAACAGTTTTATCAAGCAGAAATTATTTGAATTTGTAAACGTAAATAATAAAGATTATAATATGATTTTGCAAGAATATAAGTGCACATGAAATTTCGAGAATATTAAGCATGAATTATTCAAAAGTATGCAGATGAAAATTATAGGTTCCCTGAAAAGCATATTTGAATTATAACACAACTTATTGTGTGATATTAGAAAATTGCACAACATTCATTTGCTTCTCATTTCGATGTATTTAGTATTTGTCGTCTAATAATAATAATTAAACGACTTTTCCTAATGGAATGAGCTCAACAAGTTTTCATTTTACTAAGTCAAATTAAAGTTGCATAGAGTCATAAGAGCAGACATGACTCATGCTGTTTTGATGGATATTCATATAAAAGTTGGCACGCCGAGTATTCAATAAATAATTGCAAGTTATTATTTTCATTTTGACACATTAAGACGGCAGGAACAAAGTTTTCAAGACAATAACGTTCGTATCAAAACAAAGATAAACAAATTGAATGAATGAATCAATACTTTCCAAAGAACTCGGTATAATACAGCGATTGACAAAGTCTGGAATTTTCGAATCGTCCCACTTTTTTAACAGACTATAATATAATCTAAAACGGCCGTAACAAAGAGCTCATAAATCTGATCCCAAAGCGCCGCTACTCCTGCCGAGGTAATACATTGAGTAAACTTTCTAAAACTGAAATTACGTTAAACCGTTAAGCAACACATGTTGTCCAGAAACGACGCAGAATCGCAAGCGGTTTTGTTTTGCATACCACATTTCTCGAGCCCCCCTCGAATTACTCTGAGTTACTCTGCAAACCACGTCCCAACTCGAAAACTTGGCGAAAAAGCAAACTACCGTGTCGCGAGCGAAAATCGCGTCGACGCTGAGGCGCGTTGGTAAATAGATCTCGATTTAAAATCCGGCCGAGCATTCGATCGCTGAATCAGCGACCGTCGACGCGGAAGAAAAACCATGGAAGGACGAATTTCACCATTCATGCCGTCACCATATTCCAGGGTTGTTGGAAAAGCGGCTGTCAAACGAACAAAATTTGCTTGGCTGCCTCCAAACTCGAGCATAACAACAACAAAACTCTAAAATGGAGGTTGCTGGTCCTTCGCACATGGGCACACAAACACTAAATTAGCAGCGAGATTCAAACGCTGCTACCACTATACATTGTAAGAATCAACCGTATCGCCAAGCGTACACACTCAATCGTGACTCGTGAGTCGTGTTCTTGACTTACAACAGTGACAGTCCTGGTCCCCACCACTGCCCCACGCTGTACCTTTTTTTCTTTACTTTCCTATTTATCGAGCGCATTTAAATGCGTGCCCCAATAAACGAGTATGATTTCTGAGTCATCGTTACTTATTAATTCAGACAATTGAAAACAATTGAGACTAATTATTTATACTTATGCTTTTGAATTTAATTTTCCACCTATGCATTTGTAATGTTTGTAACTGAATTCATTTTTCAAAGGACCTTTCTCTATAGAAATATTTTTTTACAGAAAAGGAAAACTGTTTTTGCTTTTATTATGTATACATATGAATATTTGAGTTCATTTGTT
>JABFQD010003434.1:0-13249 GCA_022817045.1 Psix sp. ZL-2020 | reverse complement strand
AATACAGATAAAATGTTACGATTCGAGATAAGAAGTGAGCACAATAGGTACAAGGTACAACAATCGAATTATAAAATTTATAGAAATATTGTAATATGGCGTATTCATTTTAATGGTTACGTCATTGCGTTTGGACCGGTATTTCAAAACAAAATTAATACTAGATTGATGACATAAATTATTGCGTAAATTAAATGTATAAAATCGATTCAGTCTCACGCAAAATGACATGTCAAGTCTGACCAATCTGAACTAACTTGTAATAAGGTACGTATCGATAAACGGCAACACAAAATATGACTTTATGACCGACTCATATGAATATTTCTAAAAAAACCCTTAGAAAACAATTACAAATCTAACAAAGTTTACGTTAATTGATAGATAAAAACATAGGCCGACATATTCTGACAATAATTGATAGAATTCATTTCAAATAAAGATCAATTCGAAAAGATGATTAATAAAGGTTATGGTTAATAAATAAAGGTTTAGATAATGTTTGAGTCCGTAAGCCTGGAAGCTTCTCCGTGGACTGATCGACTGCCGTTTTACAGGTAGGGAATGTTAAATGCCACAAGTGTTCAAAGGCCAGAACTTTCGTATGCCTGTTTCCGCAGCCGTTAGTTGGTTGTGCCTATTGATTAGAGGACTAACTGAATCAAGTCGCCTTGATACATAAGCATAACCTGGAAGTCTGCCTACCTAAATTTAAGCGACTGTACACGAAAGCGGACCAGATATTCCCCTCAATCCGCACCACGACCGCGTTTTTTAACTGTGAACCAACTGAATTCACAGTTCAAAGCTCTAAACCGTTTCTCGTATGTCCAGAACTTATGGAATGAAAATAGAAGCGCTAAATCATGAAATTGTTAAAGCAGCTACGACAAGCCTACTTCAGCACCACCCATATTTCACAGATGACCAATCAGCGAAGTGCGAGCTGGAAATGGTAGATCTTTATGACAGGCTCGGGGAGCTTGCCGCAGCTGTGCCTACATCTGGCGTTAATCATCTTGGACAATCTAGTTGTCACCTTATACGGGTTCCACACATAACACTACCTCACTTCACGGTACAGTACGCAGAATGGCCGACGTTGCATGACTATTTCAAATCTTTGTTGTCAAATCTACGCTCATTTAACCACGTTGTTTACGGTACCAGTCGTGAATTAAGAATCTGCAATGGATCTGCGCAGATTGGTAGATGCTATTGTTGAGACAACCGGAACTTTGGCCAATCTGGTAAGATCGATTAGGACCATAGGACGATATGCTAGTTTACATGATGGTATCGCGTTTAAATAGGGCCACGCGGAAAACATGGGAATTGTCTCTCGGGGATACTATCATATTTCCAACTTTCAGAGAGCTCACCTCATTCCTGAACACAAGAATACATGCCAATATCTACAAAATCCTTAGCAGACTTAGGTATGGTCAGAATGGGCAGCCTGTAGCGCAACACATAGTATTCGGATAGCTTTTGTCCGAAGGCACTAACCACTCTACCGAAACGGACGCGCTTCGAATATTCATCACGCTACCGTATCGGATCCTCTCGAGCAATTTCTCACTCATTTTTAGAAGTATGAGGAGGTCCCAACTCCGTGTGCCTATAGTGAAGAAGACTCTCGATGTAAGCAATTATTCATTTCGACGACTACGCGAACCCTGTAAAAACGCTATATCGTTCGAATTCTGCTTAATTGTTCATCCCTGTTTACGATTAGAAAATCGCGCAATTGCTATGATCGCATGCTCCTTAGCCTTGAGCGTCAACTCGCTGAACAAGCCCTGTATTTGGACTTCATACACAAATATGAGAGATCTTAAAACATGTCTCGTGTCGTTCTCCTTGGCGCTGAATGTATAAAGCAACACGAGAAACAAAGAAGAATCGTAAAAAAATCAGTTAAAAAATCTGAAAATGGATCATGAAATACAATTTGAAAAAATAGAAAGACTAGAAATAGAAAATAGAAAAAATGGCTACAATTAAAAAAACATAGGATTCAGACTTAACGATTCAATGGTTAACATAATGAAAACTTTAAGACATAAGAAAAATATGAAAAAGAAAAATGACAGTTTGATAGACCAAATTCGCAGAGAGAATGAATTTCACATTAACAGTTACAATGAACATTAGAGTAAAAGTTATAAAATAATAAAAAATTACAGATTTATTCAAGCATCCTCAACTTGCGGAATAGAAAAACGTAAAAAGAGAAGACGTAACTAGATTTTTGGAACTGATAACGATATATTCTTCATTCTAATAATTAGGTCATTGTTTGAGCTCATTAGAAAAAATTGGCGGAGATATCCGAGCAATTCAAATCATGGCATGAATATAAATAAAAGTTGAAATACAAATTTATTTAAATTTGATTTAATTATTATCCAGCGATTTTATTTTAAACATGTCTACGAGCAAAAAAAATGATTTTTTTATCGAAACTAAACTAATCAAATGGAATGTCGAACGATATTTAAGTTCACACACATTTGCAAACATTAATATTTATTGTGGTTTAAAATTGACTTGCCTAAAAACAACTTAAAAATGAGCACGTAATCGTTTCACTGAATGAAAATCTTGTAGTATTTGTTATATTGGAAAGTGAGTTGAAATATCAACGTATTACTGATTAGAAGTTAAAAAACTAAAGAACGAGTTAAGTTTTATGGAAAAATGTTTTACAAAGTTAGAGCTTTGGAAAGAACACTAAAAATATATAAGAAAAAAAGAAAGGCAGTTTGGCAATAAAAATGTAAACTAAATTGTATTTAAACAGAACTATTTTAACATCAGAGCTATTTTAACAAAAACTTCACTTAATATCACTTCTTATCAAGTACAACTGTTAAAATGAAAATGACGAGTTTTATTTATTTGCCCAATAATAATTGACCACGACGTCATTAAAGCCAAAGAAAAAGACTTAGGGTAATCAATCCAATAGATATTACGAGTGATCCGATACTTTATGTACTGCAATTTCAGATAATCACAACATAACGAGGTCCTGCTTTTCCCATCAAATGAAATTCACAACACACTTGACTTTAAGTAAAGCCACCGCAAGTTTCTCACGATAACGACGATTAATATAACGAACTGAATTGTTGCAGTTTCAATACATTAGGTGAAACCCGGTAAAATTGATAATCTGAAAGTAACTTCAATTCAATAATAAGAAAGGACAACTTTAAGGTTCAGAATAGGCTTTAGTAACTACTCGAAAATTAATATCATCTTAATTTGTAAATATTATCATAATCATAAACAAAAGGAATCTTTAAACAAAGTTCAAAGACTGCCTTAAACTTATCAGATTGGCAACAACAAGTACAGTGGTAATTTTGAACCTTAAAGTGTACGAAATAACGAAGAAATGGACTAAAATGAATCGTGAAAGAAAAATAGTTAATCGTCTTATAGCTCCCTTCCATAAAAAGACTCCCTTACATAACGTGACATGTATGGATGTGTTTTGGCAGGTTGTCACGTAATAAGATATTTGTAGATTATTTGTAATCAAAACTATATGAGTAAAAAAATAAGTATAAGATAATAAAAAGACAATAAACATAATTAAGGCAAAAGCAGTGTGCGCACATAAAAAAGTCAACATTAACACAAAGAGAGATTTCTCATCGTAAAATATTATGGTAAAAAATTTTTTAAACGAAATGTTATAAACTCTCTTTATTTAAATACTTTATTTAGTCTTGACAAGTCTCGTTGTTCTGTTATCGCCTTTTGTGCTTACTTTTTATTAAAATCTTAAATTAAATATAATAGCATATTGATTTTTCTTACATTGAAATCTCACTTGCATGTTCTAACCGTGAGAAAATCTTATAGAATTTTTACATAAAATATAAATATATAAAAACAGATAAAACACTTTGAACAATTCTCTTATATCGAAAATTAAAAATCATCATCAGTACCATAACTCTCCCCCTATGCGTTCTTATTTCTGTCCTTCTTTTTCGGGTATAAAAGTGCAGCTGTCATTCTTTCGAAGATTGCCTTCGTTTAGCAGCACTGCATACTTTGGATCCTTTAAAGAACTCACTGTTTAGCAAGATGCCACACATCGTGAAACTGCACGTCCACTTAGTCTTAGTCAAATTAACTTTGCTGAAGACTATCTCTCACTGCGTATTTAAGTGCGATAGTAATAAACATTATAAGGCAAACTGCGGGAAGACTTTGAAATCACTTACCTATAGAATTTGTGTATCTATAAGCTAAAATAATTTTGAGGTGAATTACCGTCACTTATATAGAGTCAAAACAAAATGAAATTGGCAGAAATTTAAATTTTAACTAGGCACTAATTGAAAATGAAAATTAGGTTGGTAGCACAATGCGAAACTTATAAAAAATTATACGGCGGAAGAAGAAGTGCGCCGTGAAATTAATCGACTTCGCTGCAATAAAAAAATTGTCAATCCAACAATATTTTGTATGAGTTTCGTTGTGCAAAATTAAGCAAGTTATATCGTACAAAAAAGTATGATGAAAAACTGATTTATATGCTATATTTTTCTATTGTTTGAATTGCACACATCGTCATCACTAATTTTCGTTTCAGCAATACTTATTTTATATTAACAAATTGTAAAGAATACTATTATTAATTTGTAAAGTTTGTTACATTGTTACAAACCACTGTTACATTTATTTTCTGAATTTATACTTATTTAAACAACAGCCTTTGCCAAATCGGTATTGTCGTTTTATTTGTCAGTCAACAGGCTGGAATTCATTAAATACAACATCAAAAAGAACAACAAGTTATGTGTCCAGATGGTCGCTGATAACTCTAATCTTCACCTAAGGACAACGAAAATTCAACAGGGAAAAAAACAGTGAGTAGGAGCATCCTAGTGCAACTCTCGACGCAATAGTACTTCTGAACACATCCTACGTCACGATCTTACTTCTAAGCTGCGAGCCAGGGAGCAAAAAAGAATGTTAGTTGCAAAACTGTAGAGCCAGTCAGAACATGTCATCGCACCGTAAATGGTTCATCAACTATTTCGAACTGGACAAGCCTGTTCCTTTTTTGAGTGGAGATGGCACTCGACTAAATGGCATTGCTGTAGGTAAAGTGGAATCGGAAGCCTATGATAGCCAAAAATGAAAGCAAGTGATTTTTGAAAATGCTCTGTACGTGCTAAATCTTGGGTTTAATCTTGTTAATGTGGGTCAAATCCTAGATAAAGATTTTCAATGAAATGCTGATCACAAAAGGGCAAGATCTGCCAATCCCAAGACAAATGAAGTCGCTGTCATAGGTGAACGAGAAGGCAATCTCTTCAAAATGCTGCTAAAGAAGGAGAAGATCGTTTAATGCGTTTTCATATCCATCAGGACATGGCATGAGAGACTTGCTCACCAAAACATAAAGTACGTGAGGAACATTTTGAAAAGTCAAGGGAAAAAGTATGTTGATGACTGTGGAGGCTATACATGTGACGGATATACCTACGGAAAACAGTACCGGATGTGTCACCCAGCAAACCTGAAGACAGCTAAACAACTCTAGTAACTGATACACGTAGATAAAGGTGAAGTAAATGTTCCATCTCTGGGAAATGCGGAATACTTTCTGCTATTTCTATTGGACGATCTACTTCATGAAGTCGAAAGATGAGGCGCCAACCAAACTTGAAAACGGCATCAAACTTATCGACAACCAGCTCGGAAAGAGAATAAAGTAATTAAGGTCAGACAATGGTACAGAAATAAGGAACGCTCGCACAAAACAGATGTTGGAAAAGAGTTAAATTATCATACACGTACGATACTTACGTGACTAACCCACTGGTATAGTAACCAGTAGGTCGCTCCGTCAATAAAAATAGCAGTGTTTTTTCTAAACATTATTAAACGTTTTTTTGTGATTCACGTATAACTGAAAAATCGAACAAGTTTTTCCATAAAAAATTGCTGTTTACAAATAAGTAGAAAATTGAGTTCATTATTTTTCCGATTCCAAAGTTCTATTTATAAAAAAAAGTTTGTAACGAGTAAACATAACTTATTATAACTCTTGTTATAAGTCTTAATTTAATTATTGTAATATTACACATGTTGTCCATTGCTATTTCAAGCAATACTTTTCGCGGTTTTTTCGAAGAAGCCATAGCAATACTCGCTTCTATATCAATCTGGTAATTATGTATATTCATATGAACATTTCTAAATCTCTAATTAAGGATATTTAAAATAAGTTGAACTGTTTTTTAAATACTTTTGTAATTTTTTCCTGTTGTATAGTAAAATACTCGTTAGAATTCATCTAAAATTGCATCTTACTTGGTGACGGCATTTCATAATTAATTATTTACGATGTTATACTCAACAAAAAATGGTAGTCACGAATCAAAAACAAAATATTATGTAAGTTATTTCGGAATATTGAAAAAAATTTAAAGAATTTGATTAAATACATATAAACATATTTCATGTTCTGTTTTAAATTTTCTAAACAAAAACTTATTTGTCGCCACAATAGTTCAATTTGATTCATTTCCAACGAAGAGGGTAGTTATCGGAACGACACCGAAAATTGATGTGGCCGTAATTCGTTTTCAACGCCACGTGAGAAATTTTGATAAGTTTTTTGACATAATTTCAAGAATTGTTCTTTGTGAAACTATTTCTTGATAAAATTTTATAACAAAACATTCAGAAATAGCTTGATTCTGTAAGGCATTCAGTAAGACATTGAAAATTAATGGTTTCATACCACCTTGCTTTATTCCCGATACTTTAATTGACCGTTTCGGGACTTTTTACGCACCCTGTATATTCTTATTTCTTATTAATTGGGGTTTATGTTGATTTTAATGTGCATAGTCAAAGTTTGTTACATTTTTTAGTAGTTGGCCTAAACTTTTAAAATTATGATTTTATGACTAGTTTTTATGACTAGTCAGAAAAACTAATTGAGCCTGTACTAGAATTTCCACAAGATTTTGAATTAAGAACTAAAAAAAGTCATTGTTGATAAGGTATTTACAACAATAAAAAAGAAAAAATTCGAAACTACAGTATAAAAAATATAGTGAATAAAGAGCAAAAACACACTATAGGGTCCAAAATTTAAAATAAAGACACAAGACATACATACAGAAGTACTCATTGATAATGAAAACGCAATCCATTGTTTAAAGTACAACAGCTAGAAAACCAGTTGAAGTAGAAAAGCAAATACTTTTGAAAACATCAGTTAATAATATAATAAATATTAACTTAATGATTAATAAATATATAATTTAATAATAAATACATTTATTATTAAAAAAATAATACATTTTTAATTACTCACACGGTTATAATAATACCAAAACTAAATAGAAATTGCATTTCAGAAATTAATTTATTCAAAATCATTGAAGGTTATATTGACACGGGGATTCATCGATGAAAATTATTACATATCAATAGCCATTCACTTGTTAAAAAAGAACAAGGGAGAAAAGATGGGCATTACTAAAAAAAATGAAACTATAACTAGCAAATTTCTCTTTATCAGTACGGAACGAATAGAAAAGTTCCAATGTTTATTTTCTAAATATAAGAAAGTATTTTAAAGCAAACTTTGTATAATTATGAATCATATTGAATGCTGCTGAATGAGAAACAATCGAAAAGTTTTTCAATTAACCCGTTAGTTACCGTGATTGAGCAAAAAGATTTTTGTAATTTTATTGGAAAACCAAATGTCACCGAATTTTAGTATATTGATAAATTATTGAAAATGTCGCAACCATTAGTTAAATATTTAATACGATGAAAAATTGTTATAAATCAGATATGCTATATTATAAACAATGGGTTTTTAATGAACTGTTCTCAGTACGTCAGCCATCGTCTTCACGTCAGCAGTGACACTGCGCTAGCTAACTTCACGTTCTACACCGTTACTTTAATATCAAGTTAGGTACTTGATGTATGACGAGTGTGAGCATAACCTATAATTCAAATTGTAACTTACAAATCTCTTTTAAGCTTTTGCAAACTTGTTCACGTAAACTTACGCACACTCTTCGCGTCAAGTTAGGCACTTTGTGGCAAATTCAAGGCGCTGTTAAACAGGTAAACTTTGTTAGTTCAGAATTTGAATAGAAAACTCAATTCTGGTTTAAATCATTAGAGCCACAAGATTCTTAAGGTATGTTGAGTAACCTGGATTTATCTAATTTTACAAAATTCTAAAAATAATTTTCAAGCATAAGCTCAGAAATATGCAAAAACAAATCTCAGGGCAAATAGATTCACTATTAATTATAATTAATTCATAAAGTCACATAAAAAATTTGGCTCAATCTTGGGCTTTAAATTACAGCAACAATCAGCGACACAAATTTTACAAGTTAAAAGATTACATAAAAGAAATGATTTGCCCAAAATATATATTAATATTTAATTTATCTAGTAATATATTGTGACTAGATTTAAAATACTTCAATAATTTAAATTTATTATTTACAATTTGCCAAATTATACAATTTAATATAACTAATTTTAGCTCCGGTTTTCCCAATGAGCAATTCAACCCAATATGGCTGCTTAAATTTTCTAATTCTATGTTAACATTTATAAATAACCACTTCAGCTAAAGTTCCAATCCCGAGACTCAAAAATACTCACAATAATGAAGCTCAGCTACTTCAGCTGCTAGGTCATTTCTTTCCTGCAGCAGAATCTGTTGGCAAAGAAAAAATACTTGAGAGCATCCATTCACAGATGGTTTTGCTAGTTCGGACTCAAAACGACTTGATGTTCATTATCGAGCAATAACCAAATTTGAGCATGGAGATGCTCAGTGGCGCCCTTTTTATCTTGGGTTGCCACGGTTTTCGATCGCGGATCGAATTCAAAATTCAAATGGCCCCTTTCAAACAGGCGACGCCAATTTGTTGACAGAGTTGAGTTTCAAATATATCCAATGATCCTGATCTTCCTAACTATTGAAAAGAAAAGAACGAATATTGCAAAACGTGACTATTTATAGCCTATCCAAAGAGTGGGGATAAATTTTATAATTTCTCCCAAAATGGGAAATTATATTGTTTAATTCAATTAGGTTGAATCAAACAAAACAATGTAAAAAAAACTGAATTCAAATTACAAGTCTAGAATAACCGGTTTAACTTGACGTTGAATTGCCAACAATATGAATAAACAAATAAATCAATAAATTTTTTTTAAAAAAAAGTTCAATAATAGATAGTTTTACAAATAGTCAGCGACACGGAAAAATGAAATAAATATTTTCTAAAATTACAATTAATTAAGTATAACTCATTACCGAAAATTTTTGCTTGCATACAACACGTGATTACGTACGAAACAATGGTTCCCAACGAAACAAAAATACAGATTTTCATCATTAAAGAAAGCAATACGCTAATGGAACAATTAGAAGTTTCACTGCTAAGATTTTTGAATTTACACTTATTTACGATGAAAAAATGTCTCGTAATTAGTTGGTTTATTCAGAAAGTAGATGAATTATTTTTTGCGGCGCATATCTTGTGTACTTAAGTCGATCTGATAAAAAAATAAAAGATTTTTCACAGGAATTGAATGATTGGAAAAATGCTTATGCAAAATTGAAGAAGCAACCAAATTCTAGATGTGATCGAAATTCCATGATAATATTAAAAACAGTAGATAGCAGTTGGTTGAATTAACCAACTGCTATGATTGAGCAAACAGAGGCAGAAGATTTTTTGGAAGAAGGTTTATTTGTGTGTTACTTCAGCATTGCGAACTCTTACGGAAAGAGGATTGTTATATTTACCACATATTTGTAACCCAAATATTTTGACATTCGTAACTATCAAGGTCAGCCGTATGATAATGCTAGCAATATTTCAGGCGTATACACGAGTTTTTCAACATGTATGAAACAGCTGAATCCTCTTACTGAGTATGTCGCTTTTTAAATCTTGTTTGTAATCTGTAATGTAATATTAATTAATTTGTAATCTTACCATTTTAATCACACCGTTTCGACGTCCCAGTTTTGTCGTATTTTATTTCTGTTTCACGTCCATTTTTGATACCCTAGTGCCCTTAGTTTGTTTCCTTTATTTCCCTGAAAATCCTCAATTATCTTCCCGCCGCAAGTACAAGTAATTGTACTGCAATTAAAAGAAAAACGTGCCACTGAACGCCGCTATTCGACGTCGCTTTCCTGGCTATCTGTGTATTCTGGTGTCACCTCTTTATACCAGACAAATAGCCTGATTAGCCCCAATAATTGTAAGTTCACAATTTTATTTATTTTTATCCACCCTGTGTCGTCAAAACGCGAGCTCAATTAGTCCGTTCACGTTTGCTGTTGTCAACTACCGTACTCAAAATTAAGGTCTTTTAATGAGCTATTTAGTTAACTGTTTTCCTTGTGGATTCACGAGAAGTCTTGACACTATATAAAACAAAATCATCAAATCAAACGAAAAGTATTACATTTTTTAATTCGGAACATTTTAGTTAGAATTACAATAAATTTCAAATGAATCCAGTTCATTTTTGCAGATTTCAATCACCACTGCATCTATGATTTATACAGTTTAAATAGTTTCAATCTAAGAAATTTTCATGCTGATGGGAAACAAAAAAAACAATTACTTCACTTAATAATGTATCCAACGTTGGAAAGTATTCCTTGCAACACGAAAACATGGTTATCTAAACGGATTTCATAGCAAATACCATGTAATCAACCATGTAATTCAGATTTACGCTGAAGATTCTTCAATATTTGTAACAGCAATTAATAGATAATTGCAATATCGTAAGTATAATAAGTTTGCATTTTAGGAAGAACTTTTATTCATCGTTTATCTCCTGAGCTCCTATCTTCAACAAATCTGTTCTGATCAAGTCTTAGTCAATATGTGACGAAAATAGATCAATGTAACTACGTCAAGTTACATTTCGGCGTAACTATAATTTGCAAGCAAAATGAGGTGTGATTAACTTACGATATTTGAAAATGAAAAATTCATTTTGAAATCTGAACTGAATGGGTTATATTCGTATTTTTACTTGAAAAACGAATACTTTTTTAGAAATTGATGATTAATAGACAACTTTTGCTAAAATGATTGTGATGAATTATTGAAATCCGTTTTTTATATACAGGTAACGAACAAACTTTTTTTAAAAATGAATAATTAATGAAACTTTTGAACCTGACATGTATGTTGTATAAACTTCTATAATATCTTATATTTTTAAGTAAACTTATTTCAAAATATTAATCAAAATTTAATGGAAAAAATAAAGAATAAATATTTAGGAATTTTACTCAAATTGTTCAAATTACTACTTCAAAGTACATGTATAACATGCTTCCCATGCCAGCATATTACCAGTATCACACGTTAGTCAAAAATAAGACTGCATCTACACAACATGGACATTTTAAGCATGATTTTACATTGACAGATAAGATTAGCGATGTCGTACATGCATTGTTAATGATATTAACATAGACTACCCTGATAATCAGATATCGTCTTACTCTAAACTTGTAAAACGTTGGCATAAAATTTAAAAAACTCTAACTCCCTATTAAACTGCATAATTGACGTAAATCGTGTACAACAATAAAAATCACGAAGTTTTTTAAAACCGAAAATTGCTTTTTTTAGTTTGTATTTTATAACACTTTCATTATTAAAAAAATGTATGTAAAAAATTGTGTAAATGATGCAAATTAATGAAGAGTTATATTTATATAAACTTTATATAAATAATTTATGTAATGTGTGGCTATCAGTGTATGTTTTATATTTGTCTGTACTATCCAACCGACCAACAATTTCTGATCTTCTAGAAATCATGAATTACAATATGAAATAAAGATCTATTCTGGAGCATCTTATACGCATTGTAAAATCGGTTATTTTTAAGGAATAATAGACAATAGAAATGCTTATAACAAATATACATGTATATCAAAGAGAAGTGATACAAAAAATGTTCTTAAAAATAAAAATGCATACAATGAAATGAGTCGCACGCAATGAAAATTTGACTCAAAATACACAAGTGTTCCGGGTGTACAAATTGTGTAAGGCTAGGATGATGACTAGGTTACAACTTTGACATGGACAAGGTGTGGATGTGATAAAAGACGGGGAAAACTTGCTTCCGATCCAAGATTAGGAGGCGGTTAAAGCTTTCATCAGAGGGAATAATAGAATTTAAAACAATTGTCAACTATTTTCGAGCATTCTTTCTTCGTTTGCAATTTTATTCTCCTTCCCCGCTTCCTAGTTTCAACTAAACTTTCCCCGTAAATAACGTATGTGAAAAGACAGACTGCTCGTGGAAGAGGTCAGTCGTTGAAGTTAAATGTCCACAAGTACTCATTTCCTTTCAAAAACTGACACACTCCTTTCCAACTTATTGTGGGGAAGAACTATCTGGGACTATGCATATTACTCAAGGAGCTTAAAAAATAGCAGGAAGACATAAAAAAAATGATTCGCGATCTTAAGAAGATCTTTTCAATTTAAATCTTTTCAAAATCAGGAGACACTTTTTAATTCTCATAAAATTGATTTTTTACTGAAATATGTTTTTTGAACCCTCTAGAACCATGTTTTAAAATATTAAAGTACAACATGCAGTAAATAGTAAATTATGAAGTATTTTTACATAAAATTTTCTTAAAATCATACAGCCTATCAAGACTGTAAACGTCAGCAATCACATCAGTTTTTGATTGTTCAATAAAAAAAATATGGAAAAATTGTTTGTGAAATTAAGAAAAAGTGATATAAAAATAATAAAAAATAAGAAAAAAAGATTAAGAAAAATAAATTAGAAGAACTGACCCCATAAAATATTTTATATTTCTTTCTTCTACAGGAATATTTCGCTCACATGCAATATTTTAAGAAAAATGTCACATCATGAAATGAGCCATGCATTTCTGTTAATATTTTTGATTCATTACAAGGAAGTTTAAAAAAAAAAGAAAAAAACATTTTAAATACAATATGGAAAATGAAAAACCTTGTAATGGTAAATGTATAACGAATCATGCTATGTATCTCTCTTTTTATAAAAGACCGTATCACTAAAATATTTAATAAAAAAAAGGGAAAAACTTAAAATAACCAAGAAACAACAAAATAATAAAAATTATAAATAATAAAAAAAAAAGAGTACAAAGCATCAAAAAAAA
>JABFQD010003433.1:0-13252 GCA_022817045.1 Psix sp. ZL-2020 | reverse complement strand
GTATAATAACTTTATTAATTTCTATAATTATTGATAAAGATAATATTCAATATTCACATCATATATAAATACTGCAAATCTAATTAAAATAAAGTTTTTTCTTTGTTACATTAAAATATATATTTTCGAATTACTTGTTAGATTTGTCTATATAGTAATTATCATAACCGGAACAGATTCTGTTCAAGTGTGAACCATCTGTAGGAAATCTCACTGGAGCATAAATATATGGTATGGGATGCGGAACACATAATTAATAGCACTTATTTCTTGAGAGGCCCTTAATGGCGAACATAATGTGCGGTTTCTGTGTGACGAGTTGGAAGCACTGTCAGAAGAAGTCGACCTGCGAACAGGATTATCAATGTGGTTTCAACACGATGCTTCACCAGACCACTTTATTGTTTGTGTGCGATAGTATTTGGACGCGGTTTTACTGGAACGTTGGTAGGGTCTTGTTAAACTGGTTGGCAAGATCTCTGGATTTAACGTTACTATGTTTTTTTCGGAAGGTGCTTAAAACGTTTTGTTTTTCACTAACCACCCATGTTTTGAAAGACATGGCCTAAGTTATATGTGGAACAATATTTTTGTGAATACTGGGCAATAGTATTGCAAACTTCTACGAAACGAGAAGGTTTTATAGGGAATTAAATGAAATAATTTTGAAGGAGCTTTTGTAAAGATTTGAAAGTTATTGATTTTCAGATTTAACAGAGTAAACTAACAGCTCTTTTTAAAAGCACATATAATAGTCAAAGAAGTATATAAATATGTGTTATTTCGTGCAGAATTCAATAAAACTTCTTTGACTATTTTTTGTAGTATGATATATATATTTTTTGGCTTACTGGAGTATAGAAATCAACATGAAGTCATAGAAATGGAGGTCGGTTTTTTAGCGGATCTTTTTTGGTTTACTCATTTTAGGTGGAATGAAAGTTATGGTTACCGATTAAAATAAGTTTTCATATTACATAGAAGATAACGTTATAACGAATTTTTTCATAACCATTATATTCAATAGTATCCAAAATTATATATAAGATTAGATTGTATATTTATACATTTTTATATTTCTTTTTAACCAAATTTCATATTCATTTATATTGACTATTATTGTTCGAATCGTTATTATATTATTTTCATTTCCTAATTTCAAACTTTTTTCTCATACAATAGTATATATTAATATATTATATCAGTAGTATAATAATATTGGTATAAAGAAGAATAACGTGTTCTATATAATTAAAAAATATCTATTATCCTTTTTTATTTATTTATATTTATGAAAGTATTGTAATATATTTTTCATTTAACTATAGGGTTTTATTATAAGAGAGCGGAATTTAACAATACTATAGAACTTTTGTTATTTCACTACTATTAATTAGACTGCATTGTTATATTTTGTGATTGAATTTTAAGTGATATACTTTTTGAATTACTATACAAAATTATTCCTTGAAAATATTAAACAATAAAATGCGTTATAATCAATTACGTATTATAAAGTGAAATATGTGGATTATGAATAATGCAAAAAAGAAAAAAAACCGGAGCGATCGAAAGTAATATTTAAAAATGCAAAAGTAATTTACTTATTTCTTTTAAATCTCGAAATTTTATCATATTTTGTCTAGTTAAATAATTTTTCATCTAAATTAATTGTTATTAAACTGAGTTGTTCTTTGGTCTCATTTATTAAATATTTTAGTTTGTATGATAATAGATATTGCTTTAAATGTAAAAAATATATGTATATTTTTTAACAAAGAAGTCGGTTTGAAAATTATTTTTATTATTTAAAATTCTTTACTAAATTATCAATTAATCTAATTAAAATTTGCGAAACTTTCAATATCACGCATTTTTTTAATCAATTCCAAATAATGTTTAGCCGCAAATAAGTATTGACATAAAATGTTATTACAACTTTATTTATTTATTTTGACTTTATTATTCTCTATCATTATTTTATGATGCTAATATGATGCAGATATGCAAGGGAAATACGCGAAGGAACATTATTTGAAAGAGAAAAAATGAGATAGAATAATAAAAAGTGGAAAGAAATACTCTAAAGAAAAAGCTTTGAAGAAAGAATTAACTAATTTTATCATTGATTATGATTTATACAATGGAATAACAGAGCTTTAGTATAAAGTTTATTTGAATTTAAGTGCGATTGTAAAAGCTATTTTTAAATAAAATATTACCAAATATTTTGAGTTTTGTTAGTTAGACACGTTTTTGCAAGAAAATAGAGTTCTCCTCGACCTCCATTCGTCAGCGCGAGCGTTTCTTCCTTATACTCTACCTGACGAATCGTCTCATTGGTCGCAGTTGACGGCATTGTAACATCGAGTCGAGCATACTCGCAAGAATTCTATTCTCAGCCCGTATATATCAACCCGTCGCGCGAACGTAAAAACGCTACCGGAAATCTTTGCGTCGTCGTGGGATTTGATTTCGCGATGCTCCGTTTATCACAAAATTGCATACAATCAAAATTGAGATGCGTGATAGTTGCATTCGATAAAAAATATCGCACTGCCTTGCAAGAACTTTACCATGCATACTGAATGAAATGGTATCTTTTAATGATTTCCAGTGGGCCAAATATAATCGCCCATTGAATTTTCGTCCGTTTCCGATTAATTCTTGATTATAATTTATTCAAACTTTTGTTACTTGTTTGGAGTAAGCTTTTTGTTCATTTGTTCATTATTCAAACGCAGAACAAAAATGATCATTCTAGATTATGTTTCACAAACTAACCATTAAAATATTTTTTTCATATTTTGAATAATGGAATTTATCAATTTAGGGTGTGAATGACGGGGTTGTGGAATGCGCTGAGGAATTTTTTCTTCAGATTTAAACTGAAATTTAGGTTGGATAATAAATGCGGGTTTGGCCTAGCTACAGTGGAATTTCATTTTGTTACATCAATGATTATTGATTATCGTTGAAAGGCGAAAAAGAAAATTGATGAAACCAATTGAACCAGTTTTATTATTATACATACTTTCAAGCGCGTCAGATCCGATTGTTTTTCATTGCCTTTTATCATGTAAACCGAGATGATTTTGCAAATAAAAGTAGTACATATTCACAATAAACCAGATTAATTAAATAATGCAAAATTTACGAGAAAATTTTCGAAGTTTTCGAGGAAAAAATAAGTAATAATAAGCAATGTTAAAAGTGTGATTTAATTAGATTTCTGTATCTTTCATTTTATTTTGAAAAGTAAGGTGCAAAAAGCTCTGCACAAAACAACATGTTAGAATATTCTCTCGCGTAAATGAAATTAAATGAATTTGGTCCGAAATATTGGTTTGGGGATTAGTTTTTTTCATTTACAAGATTACTTGTATTGCTATTTGGAATGATTCAAATTGAGTGTAGTGAGGTTTTTCTTAATTGAAAAGTTCGCAGCTTGATGTTATAGAATAATTAAACAATTTTTACTTGAAAATTGATTTCAAAATAAATGCAATCGATCATAACATAATTCTTGATTGATATCACTTCAAATGAAACCCACTTAGCATGGATTATTGTGATGCAAATATTAATATATATATTATGATCAAAAATCAATGATCAATTTTTGATTATTTTATTTGAAAATTTCATTTTGTCACGATTTTTCAATGAATTTTCAAAAGCTTTTCAATAGAGTAAATATATCCGTACTAGAATATAAAAAGAAACAAATCAATAAAAAGCCAAAGACTTTCGCACCACGAAGTTGCACCATCGGCTCAAATCAGGCAATTTTGTCAAATTCCTTAGAGACATATCCTTAGAGAAAAAATAGTGATGATGTACGTGTTACGTACATGGAAAAATATATAAACATTTCTGATTGTAAATATATATACATGCACACATACATACATATTTCTTGAATGTAAATTGATGAAGAATTCTGTGTTTATATTGTCTCTCGCATGTAAAATTATTTTTGCGTAAATACAAGAATTTACTAAAGAATAGATTGATATGCGTTTTGTCAAAAAGTACAAATATTTCACAAAAAATAAAGTTAAGTTTTGTTATATGAATTTTTGAATATTCTTTGTCGTGGCGATTTGCTGCACAATTTTGTTTTGCTTCTATTCTACAATAATTTTTTTAAAACTATTGTTTTTGAATTTGTAAGTTTTCATTATTTTACATGAAATGATATAATCACGATTTTACATTCCTAAAATGAATTATCAAGTAATTATATACACGCTTGAGGCATTATTTCAGTAAACTTGATAATGTATAAATTAATGTATTGTGATAATGCAGGATAATTTTGCTTATGAAATATAAACACTCAATGAATATAGGTGGATATAATTTAGTATATAAAATAAATGTGTTTTTTTTTATCTATTATAACATATGAAGACGGATTTATATATATAGAATATTCATTTAGCACATGGCGTAATGCATTGATGTTTCGTTTCATAATAACTTATTAATAACCAAAATTTGGAGTTTGACATTTCATTAATTTTAAACGCCACTCAATTGGTTATTAATTATGAAATCACTTCATTTGGTATATGATAATGTTTGATACGTTTTTATTTACGAATGATTTAAATATTTATACAAATTTTATGAGAAATAGGTTCAAGTTGACATTATAATATAATGAAAAATATATTATCATGTGTCGTAATTGACATTAAATAATTTAAAAAAATCTAAAATTTATTTAAGGTATATTAAAATAAAATACGACTTAAATAAACATTGTAATGCCGATATTTAAAAATCTTACGTTACCGACTGTCGCATGACTGCAGTCGCCTTACCCCACCATCGCCCTAGGCCAACGCCGTCAGTTTTGTGAAACGCTCAAAATAGTATACTTTACGAGCAAAAATTAACAACTGTTTATTCGAATATATTGAATGAATAAAACACTACTATTTATACTCAGCAGTTAAATTAAAATACTACCATAGTTTTTCAGATTACTTATATATTTCTGTTCTCCGGAAGATATTGTTTACGACTAGGAAAAAACTAGTTTATGTGAGTGTATAAATATTGAAGTTACCAATGTTAAAGACTTTTACAATTTCTTTTCCTTATTAAAATTATTTTATGATATTTTTAAAGCTCGGTTTTATTTTGCCATGTTTAAGTACATGTATAATTTTTGAATAAATTATCACAGTACGTTTTTAAGCTGAAAAGACACCTAAACATAAATGGAAGTCATATTTGACGAGTGGCTATTTATATCAATTTTTAGCTTGCTAATCAAATATATATTCGATTCTGCATACTTTGAAGCAAAAGCTTGTAAAATAAAACCTAAGTCCGACAAGAAGCGACCGTCGAATAAGTATCAGATAACCATTGAAATTGAGGTCTTGAGGTCATTCATTGAATAAACAAACTCTTACTTGAGAAGTAACTCATGCTACTTCCATCATTTACTTGCTTGAATGGAAGCTTATTTCTTTAGATTAATTTCCTTTTTTTTGATCCGCTTGTCTGAAGGAATTGGCTAACTAAATGTTGTAGTCTTGATCAAGTTGTCGTTGACTAACCGGTAGTTCTGTATTATGTTAGGATAGGTCAGGTCAAGACCCGTTTTCTACAGTTTTGAATTTGGTTTCATTCCAACGGTAACTTATAAGGGTATCGGTAAATTTAATTAAAAACATCGATTTTTTTAAATCCTCCAAGTACATCCTCCTAAAACGGTTTTTCAATATTTAAATTGATTTTATTTGAAAATTTATTAGGAATAGACAAGTGTACTGATCGTATGGCAGCCAACATATCAATTTTCCTGAGATTAGAATCAAGATTAGTAAGTATTTAAGAAACCTAGGTTTGAAAATCTCGAGGAAAAATAGAAATAAAACGAATGGCGTAAAGTAAAGAAGGTTTGGTATGGTCTTGAAGTAACAGAATAGCTTTAAGCTGAACGATAAAACAAAAAACTGTATTAATCTTCATTTATATTTAATGTTTAAATCCGTTTTTCTGTAAACTACATTTTCAGAATTGGTATACGTTTGAAATATAGATAATTTATTTACCTTTTAAAATATTTGAAATAAGCCCTCTTTATTCAAACTAAATTACAGCAAACTACAGCACTTCAAATGCAAAAAATTATAAGAAAACAAAGACTTTTACGATCTTTTGATTCATTTTGACAGAGAAAAAGACTTTTATAGTACGTTGCGATTTTATGAATTGTTTTTTTCATAATTTTTCAATTACCGATTAACTGTTCGAAAGAGTGTACACCAGTTATATGTACAAGCCATGCACTTGCTGCGACAGACGTCCTTATCATTTTGTTGTAACGAAAAAAAACTAAAAATAATAATTATAGAGTATATAAAGAACTTTCAGTTTCTAAAGTTTCTTACTTGAATAAAAAAAATGTATAAAATCACGCATGCTTTTAACAAAATTTATCAAAATATCTGCTTAATTAAATTTCAAAAAAGGGCAGATCTTCTCAGCAGTGATAAGTGGAAGAAATTCAAACAAAAATCTAAGTTACCCTACTATTTGCATACAGCTGTCGGAGCAGCTTTATGTTATTCAAAATGTAACTCACTAGTTTCGGAGATAATGTTGTATTCGTTGCCCGGGTATTATCTTTCATTAGTAATTTATGTGGTTCGTTTTTAAGTATATTATTTTATATGTTTGATGATTTCATAAATGTTTTTTACATTTGTTGTTACTGATTATTGTTTTTTTTATATTCGTCGGTATATATTATTTTATGTATTGCGGAAAATTGAATCACATTATCTGAAAAGAAGAAGAAAAAGATTTCATTGTGTAATATATTTTCCATCTATATTTATTCGTTATTTCAATGAAACTGTTATTTTTCAAATCGTTTCAGCTAACTCTCTACTCATAACAAAATCTGAATTCAAACAATTCTAATTAAACGTATTTTTCTTCTCTTATTTGTAACGTGTTGAAAAACATGTGTATTGATTTACCACGCTCTATCTAAATTATTAGTATATTTATTTAACCTGAAAGCAAAGATAATAACTGAAGCATTGTGTTTCTAAAAAAATTTCATTTTTAGACAGCGTTTTGTTTTCCACATTAAGATATGAAAATGTATGAATTCTCATTTCAGAAAAAAACTTCAAACTTATTTGAATTCGAACAAATATGTTTCGACGGTTTCAGAAACATATTCAAAAATGGATTCTCCAGTAGATTCAAATTTTAGGCTCACAATTTAATTTTAATTCTTTTATACATTTTTTCCTAATGAACGATATTGGAAGATACGGATGAACAATTTTTTTCATTTGTTATTAAATTCTACAATATTCATAATTACGATTAATCATAAATAATCAGAAGACATAAATATTCATTTAGTGCGATGCTGAATTATTCATAAGTTCACAAACACAACTGATCTACAATAACATTGGTTAACAAACCGCTGAATTTATTGTGAAAATGCTGCTGAAAATGTTTGGAACGAAAATAATCAGAAAATTGCATGTGACGCAATTGAATTTAATTTAGTGCAATTCTATGTATAAATAAATGTATTTTAAAATGCTATCTTACTCATCTGCGGAAATTCTTATAAACAAATTTTGGAACATTTTTTTAGAATAAAATCTTCTTTAGAATAAACGCACTTTGTGTAATGATGCTTCAATGCATTGATGTATACATTTTTCTCGAAAGGGAATTTCTAAGTTTTTCAAAAACAGTTTCTACTTTAATCTTACTTTATTCCATGTAGGTTTTGTTACAGTCAAAACACAATTTGTCTTGAAAACAAAAACATTATCACAGTCACGTCAAAAGCAAGTCGCTGTTTCTTTATAACTTTTTATAAGCTCATTATTTGTACATTAGTATAATAAAAATGACATATTTTTGGAACCGAATGTAAGTTTTTTTGCTTTCATTATGACATAATACATGAAGTAAAAAGTTTGTTTTAAAAAGTTACTATAGCGATTCCTGAATAAATTTTCCATTTTTGTTCATTATTTTGAGAGCGAAATATTTTATAATTTTTTCAACAACAGCTCATTCTCCCGTCATGAGGACATTAGTTAACAAATGATTATTTGACTGAATCAAAATGTATTTGAATAAATCAAATATCCACCCTCTTTGAGTATGATATTATATTTTCATTTTTTACTTCTTCAAGCAGGAAAATAACTAAATCAAATATTTTGGTTCTCTTTTTTTTAATGATTAACACAATGAAAATACAAATTGTAAGTTGATTTATTTATTCGTTTTTTGTTGTTTTGTATTCAAACATTTTCATTCAATCGACATTATTAATGAACAAAATTGTCAGCCATTTGAATGACCTGAATTCAATTTCATGAAGTTTCCGTGCGATGCAGCGTTGTAAATTGACGAAATTTGAACGAAATTCTAAATTTATAAAATTGATAGCTGTGCCCTTATATTTGTGCTGGTAACAAACAATGAAATTCGCGGAAATCAATACTTGATGCCATTCCAACTGGAGGACACTAGCTAGCCGATAAATCGTTCAGCAACGATAAAGCAACGGACGGCTTCCGCGCTAGTTGTAGAACGAGTGTAAACCTCGACTCGTTCTAGAAACAACACTCGACCTTGTGTCACGAGGCTTTAGATAGTGTAATTTAATGAGACGCTGACCGCGCGTTTTATTCGCTAAATCTTGACCCTGGCAGAAGAGAAAGACAGATCTTATTTTTTGCTCCGACATCTGTTTATTCGTTTTTTAACCAGCAAATTTTCTTCCAAGCGGCGTTCTATTTTTCAAACTACTTTTACGCTTACACTTTTTTCCTCCTAACGTGACATATAATTGAAATAATATTTATACGCGTGAGAAAACGAGTTATTAAACTGTCTTCGTATGCAGACAAAATTAGAGTAAAGAATGTAAGCTTCTCCATTTTTTATTCCACTACGGCTTAGGGTGAAAGAAAACTCTTTAACTCTGGTTCTTTTATTCGAATGTTAACTGTAAAATTGTTCGACTCCACAGGTTGCTTTCAATCGCAGCAGGGTCGATTGATCTCTTGTATCAATAGTTGCGTAGTATGTTGACTCCGGAATTTGTCAGATTTGACGACGATCATCCGATGACGACGATTTTTTCATTCATATAACAAATTAATGTAATGAAATAATTTACTGTAGCGTAATACTCAATATGAAAAGATTTAAATTACAATGTTTGTACACATTTTGCCTTGTACGTTAATGTAAAATTATTAAAATATCGTATATGTGATACATTTTAAAAATAAACGCAATATCGAAATTTTGTATAAACGTATAAGGGCTCGTTGGAAAACGTTTAATTTCAAAATTCGATTGAAATTATGTTTTGTAATCAATAGGACTTGGTATGTTTGGTTTTGAATATTAAATGTTTGTACCAGGTCAGTTGAGAATAATTCTATTAGACTCTTCTGAACGTTTCAGCAATGTATAATAAGTAACGTCAAAACTGCGCAAATATTGCGCTGCGTTCAAATTCGCAGTTTTAGTCGAAGATCTATAACGTGCATTATTTATTCCAGAAGGGTGAGACGCATACTGATGTGCTTTGAATATCCTAGCTATTTAGTAATTTTATAAAGTATCGTTTATTATTTATCCACAGAATATCGATAAACTTTATATACAATATTGAACATTCTCATTGAATAGTAATTTAGACTATCCTAGCTGAAACTCTCTTTTTCAATTTTCGTGAGATATTTTATCAATGTTTGATTTATGACAACAGCAAGACTTAAAATGATTATTTACTAAGATGTTTGGTATTTCGATTTATGCTTGTTACGAAGATAGACACATTCTTTCAATAGTTTTTAATACTAAAAGTATAGCCCAATGAATGATCAAGGGTCACGATTATGACACCGAGGAACAGTTAAAACATGATCCACGTCCAACGAAATGCCATTGCATGCGAGCATTTGAATGATGACTTTGTCCAATCAACACCGACAGACGTTGATATACATGGCAGACGTACATTTAACAAATGAAACGCAACGCTGGCATTCGTATCGAGAAACAGGTCATAGTACCAAATAATCGAGATTGCTTCGCTTTGTCCTTTGAAATCGCGTAATTATATACGCCTTTAATGGCTGTGTTAATATTTGTAGAATACACATACAAGTCACATAAAGTGAATGGTGCATTACATGCGACCGTTTCCCTTTGAGATATGGCTAAATCACGAGGTCTTCGTCGAATCAAGAATTTTTTATACACGAATTGCGGTCACTCTTGTATCACATACTACAGTGAAAATAGTGACAGATATTGCGATTTGAACGACTGCACAACCCAATTGCAGTGGGAAGTGATCACTTTTGCAATAAAATTAATTAGTCAATTATTTTAATATAAATTAATTTTATATAATTTGACACGACAGAGTCGCGGTTATTTTGATGTTTTAATGAATCCTGGGGCTATAATTGTTCTAAATTTAAGTTCTGTTTAGTTGGTTCGTTAGGTGGTTTGTAATATTTCTTTTGATATTGTCGTATTCCAAGCAAAAGCCATGTTGGTCAAAACTGTATACCAATGTGTATATTACAGGACACTTTATGAACACATTTCATGAATATAAAATAAACAGAACAATTCGAAAACATGTTCATGTTTGTTCTTATCAATGAGATTCGCAAGAACTTCAAAGTATTAACATTTTTTATTTTTCAAAATAAACGTTCATTTCATGAGACAAAATATGTTACTATGTTTTGTGAGTTTATAAGAAGTATTGATTAGAATTTTTATACTAGATTAGCCTAACTAGGTCGTAGGCTCAAACTATCAGATACAAAAAACTCTCAAAAACAATGAATCATTACATTTTTCTAATTGACTTGTTCCAATCTTCACTTTTTTCTAAAAGTATTATAAAAAGGAACTTCAAGAATAAATAATTTTTAACTTCTTTGAAGATGACTTTGTTGAACATTTCATAAAAAGACTCAATTATTTTTCAATTTTACATTACACTGAAATGTTATGCATACATTACTGAACTATATTATTTTTAATTTAAATACATTCAAACTCGATCTTCCTTTTTACAGAAGTTAAAAATCGTAGAGCTGGAAACATTGATCTGATAACAGATTGATACGATGAATGTTACTTTTTGTTATAAAATAAAAATTTTCAAATCGAAGTTGAAAAATTAATTTCCACTTGAAATTTCCAACTGAAACTATATTACGACATAATTGCCTTGTATGATATAATAACAATGCATCCATGTTGGGAATGAGGTCAAGCATCATTCTCTTATAGTAATTTTCATAATCCTTGAACAAAAATGCATGGAAAACGACCTATATAAATGTCTATTTGAATGAAGCTAATCGGAATAATCATAAGATACTTATTATACAATGAAAAATTCTGTATATTACTTTTTATCTCAGCCTCATTATATAAATTAATTATTTATTTAAATACTTCTTTCAATATTCACATCTATAATGTGCTTTTTACTATCAGCTCATATGCTTTTATGTGCTAATTAATAAAAGATTATTAAATAATGCGGGTAAACCGCATTTTAATCTTACAAAGTTCTTCTCTGTCCAAGCTCCTAGATCCACCACCGAACAAGCCTTTGAAAAATCCTTCTTTTGGAGGCTCTGGCATGTCCATCCCGATAAACAAGTCGCCCATCATATCTGTCAGTTCAGAACTGCAAAATATTAAATGCAATGTTAATAACTATAATTATTTCTGGTAAATCATAATTGGATTTAAAAAAACTTTTCCTTTACCCTTTTTACGAATTTCTTTTTTAAATTTGATATTTAAGTTCTTTTCATATATGATTTATGTAAGTAACACATTTTCAGACCAAAGTGTAGTTACTTTAATAACATATAAAACAGCACTGCTCTTAAAGCAGAAATACGAAATTGAAGGAGCCTTTATGTCTTTTCTTTTGTGACAAACAACTATAAACCTTGTCGACGTCGGATTAAAGATTAAGCATTCCTTCGAACATTATCAATTTACTTCTTTTCTTCTTAAATTCTCATAACATCTATCACACGTTTACCAAAAGAACAAACATCGCTGGCAGAAAATGGAGTGAATAATATCTTTCGTTCAAGTTGTCTCTCAATTCGATAGAATCTTCACCGGAATTGATATTTTTATTTTTCGTTCGTCTTTTATTCAAAATGATCGTTTTTGTATTTATTTTTGAAATTGTAAAGTTATTTAAATTTATTAACAATCTCTATTACCTGTTTGATATTTTGAATATATGCAAACATTTTGGCTACAACATTTTTGGAAATATTAATTAAGTAATTATAACTAATATAATCCCCTTTAGATTATCTTCATTTAAACATAATTAAGTAACCTATATACGATGAGTATGTTGATAATCTCTAAATTGCATATCTCCATTTCAATAATACAATTTAATTACCCAATTTTCACGCACATTAAGCAAAAATGTTCCATAAAACATCTTCGAATCATTGATTTCCGATAAACCCTGATATCATTCTAATTCGCAATTACGTGTTATATTTGATTTCTCGATGATAAAGTGCAAATTCATTAACAGTAAAATGAAGATATTTGTAAATAAATGAAATAACGTTCTCCAACTAAAATAATACAAAAATGAAGCAGTTGAATTAAAAAAAGGTTGCTTCTAGATTAATTGAAGATGTATGAAAAATTAGCATGTTTTGTTAAAACAAGATTTCTAAAAAGAAAGGAAAATATGTAAGCATAATTACCAAAATTCACTGGAAACAGTAAATTTCTGTATCTCTGTTGGAGAAGACAAATACAAGCCATGGCCTTTATTGCTGAAACAGAGCGTCCTCGCGATTCTGAAAAAGCACAATTCAATTAGGATGTCTCGTTTCTCGAAGCACAGTGACATTACAACAAAAACAACAAATCTACATTATCATCAAGGATAGATATAGACAGAAGAAGAGCAATAACTCAAGTGGAAAGAAGTCTGTGCGTCAGAGGTAAAACGTGTTTTCTAAGAGAAATTTACACGGATCGTATAAAAGCTCGAGCGGAGCAAAGCCAAATCTGTCTGAATTCAGTAGAGTTAAGATACTGTTTTCTGCTTTGAAATTATGATGAGCGATGTAAAAAATTTGGACTTACTCCGACGAGGTAACATAGATAGTTGGAAAATCTTCTAAGTTCG